>CANYBF010800588.1:0-13755 GCA_948192965.1 Dalechampia spathulata
ACAAATACCAATCCCACTTCTATTTAATTATTCTATTTAAAATATAATCTAAATTATTCTATTTCCATTCATATTTATTTATTTATTATCTTCCATAACACTAATTTTCTTATTTTCTAATTATGACATCATTTTTAGCAACTATGACATCATAATGTCATCATAATTAAATTTAATACTTTTACCATTTCTAATATTTATATTTTATTATCTAATTATACTAATTCATCCTTACTTCATCATTTTTTTCCCCATAAAAATTATAATTAATTTTCCTTGCTTACATCATAATTACATCATTATGATATCATAAATAAATTTTTAATTCAAAATTTTCAGAATTTGCATATATCTAATTTAAGTTAATACAAGCACTACGGTCAAAACCATTTAATCAAATTCTATATTTTTAACATAGAAATTATCATTTTAATGCCGTTTAGAGTCTGTTTTAGGGGTTTCAGCAAAATTTTCAATTTCCACTTTTTAGCTTTAAACTCAATTCTTATCATATACTTATCAACATAATCATAATTTCATATCATTTTCACACTAATACCATATAAAACACAATCATCACATCAATTTATGAATGCACAATAAACCAATAAATTTAGGATGTGACAACTACCATGGAGGTTATAAATTATATGTGATGAAGGTTGAAAGATGTTAAATATTGGATGAAGTGAAGGGCATAATTAGACATAGGTTAGCATGAATAAAAATGAAATAACTATACTATAAATTTTTATATATGCTTATACGATCATTTGTAATGTGGACTTATTCATATGAGAGGAAATGATTAAGTATGCTTAAAGTGAATATAATTGAATTAATGTTTGATTTTTTTATAAATACCGGTTCAGTTAGATACCTTACTGTAGACTTTAGCTTTTCATTCCTTCATTATATTTTTATGTTTTCTTTGATACAACTTGGTATAAGCCACGTTACTGAACCTGGTTTGCATACATGCATTTTAGCCTCCCATAAGTGTGTTTGATATATGAAGCATGTTACTTTTGATCTATGGAAGGTGGAACACATTACATCACTTTCTTGATATATGGAGCATATTTTGCAATATGTGATGCATGTTAGGTGAAATGAATAACATGGAACACCTATTTTCCATCCAAATCTAACGTGCACCTTATGCCTCCATGCCATTTTGGCATACTTGGAGTCTAATAAGTATATGGTGCATGTTACCAGGCGCACATAGTAATGGGTGCATGTTAAGGGTTTTAATGATATGTGGATCATGTTTTACAATATCTTGTACATGTTAGGTAGATTTTGGACAATGTGTTATACATGCTACATGATGTGTTACACACAATACCTCAAAAATCTTAGAATCCTATATTGCTTGCCTATTTTGAGTTACTCCTACCTTTTTCATATAAATATAGCTCGTGTATTTACTAGAAAAAGGTTAAATATAGCTCGTGTAATTAATACTTAATTAGGTGATTAGAGATAAATTTGGTTACTAAACTCTTAGCTTAAATCAAGATTAAGAAGATTCAAGCTTGCTTTTCTCATCTATATACATGCATTCTCCATATTTTTTCTCTCTATTTTTTAATCTAAGTTACAGATATGTATTTTTATCCTTTATAAGCCTTTTGGTCTTATGGTATGTGAAGTTTATGGCTCTTACAAGCCGGTGCATGAAGTTAGACTTTTGTGTGCATATGTTGTTTACTTGTATTTTTATTGATATAGCTCAACATAGGTCTCAATTATCAAAACCAAGTTGCACATGCACATTTCATAACCTTATGAAGCATTTGGATATGCAACACATCTAGTTTGATGTTTTAGTAAGTTAGCGCATGAAATGCATTTTTAGCTTTATGCATTGCAGATTACACTTCATGCGATGCATGAAGTTCCAAAATTGACACTTTTCCCACATTGGTAACTTGTAAGGAACTCTTACCCATTGGTTTTTATAAATATTCTTTAGATGTTAGCCTAAAGGGTATTTTGAATCGATTTTAAGGCAAAACTATACCAAAGTTAAGACTTAACTAATCATCACTTAACTAAGCACTTAATTAGGTAATTAATGATAAATTAATCTCACTTAAACCCTAATCATATTTAAAAATTGAAGATTAAAGCTTCATTAGCATTGATGAGTGTAGATCTACTTACGTTTTATCCTTTTCTCTTGAATTTCCTTTGATTTTCCATAGGTTTTACTTCTTTGGCTTGCTTTTGTAAATGTCACAACAATATTCATGGCTTCACAATTGCCTAGATGATCAGTGACAATTAAATATTTGACTTTTCATTTACGTTTTTGATAAGAACTTGATTTTCTCTTTTGACAAATAACTATGTATGACATATATACTTCTTTATATGGTGCATATAGTTTGTTTCTCACTTCATATGATGCATATATCACTTTATGTGATGCACATATCCCTTTATATTATGCATCTATCTCTGTTTTCATTATATGTGATGCATGTACAACTTTATGTGACACATGTACTATTTTAGATTTATAGAAACTTGAATTTTCAATCATTTTTATTTTGTATTTTGATTTATTTGAAGTTTCCAGTAGCATTTATGATCTTACAATGACCATAATGATATGGATTTGTCATAAATTGCTTCCATTTGATTAATTTTGGCTTCAAAATTACCTTTTCAAATTAAATTCCAATTTTAGTTTGATTTTATTTAAATTGATGTGATTAAGTTTTACTTGGATATTGATTTAAACCCTAATTGATGCATGATGACATTAGAGTCTTCCAATTTCATATTTCATGATCAATTTAATTGTTTGCCATTAAATTAATCTAATTTTGCTTAATTTCTAAATTAAATGCCATTTTAATTATAATTTATGATCTAATGGCATGATTAGACTAGATTGGATGTTTAATTTATTTCTAAGTGATGCATTATAATTTTAGAATCTTCTAATTTATGTTTATAATCAATTTTTTGCATAAAATTGATTTTCTTTCAAAATTGATTTGCTAAATTTGTTTTCTAGATTAAATGCTATCTGTTTTGATTTCCATGCTATTTGGATGATTGAATTGACTTGGAAAGTAAATCGAGTCCAATAGACATTCGTGAGTGATATTGGAAGCTCTCTTGCATTTTCATGACATTTTTAGAATTTAACTTGTATTAATTGCATTTTCATGGATGTTAGTGATACATTCAATGGACTTTGATATTTGATTCATGCTTGAACATATGGCATTGATTTGGTTAATCATGTCCTAAAATTTTCTTTATTGCCTAACATTGTTATTTGTATTTATGTTTGTACATTTTAGATCATGCCACTTGAGATCTTTATCTTGCCTTTCCCAATTGGAATGGCAAAGATATCACTTGATATCTCATTTTTTGTATCATTGAAGATCCTTTGTAATAGAATAGGCCTTTATTTTATTCCCCTCATATGTATATCTTGCTATATTATGCATGTATTTCCTTATATTTTCATCCTTTTTTACGAGCCATTATTTCATCATTTTGTTGCTTAGCTTTGCTTTATCTACTTCCATGTCATGTGTTATATGATTATATTCATGCTTATGGATGATCCACCTGCCTGGGAATAGTTAATCGCTTACTATGATAAAAATTGATAAATCTCAATGAATAGATTTTCACCACCTGAACCCAATCTCTAAAGCGTTTAACTTAGCATTCATCTATAAGTTGATTCAATCATTTCTTGGAACCATTCAATGGTGACTCCATTCTATGTGACCTTACTATGAGTCCATGTCATACATTGAGAAAGCTCCTTGGGAAGACTGTCCTTTTGCTCCAAGTAGGCCCTTGATTCCCCATTATCGTCTAAAGCTTTATTGATAGTGGTGACTCCATTGGGAACCTATATCGAAAGAGTAGTGGTAATGCAAGTTTGTAACATCCTCATTTTGACTAGCATAATAAATGTGTAAATATTTTATGATTTCTTGATCATGCTGGATTGAAAAGTATATTAAATGAACAATGACATGATATTAATAATTGTTATGGAAGAAATATAATAGTTTTTCTTTTTATGCAATTTGAACCATAGAGTATTAATTTCATGTGTTTTATACGAGTGATATGCATTGCTTTTTATATAAGAATAATTTTGATGATGATATAGAATTATGGAAATATATGATATGGAACATGAATAATGTGATATTAGTTAATGTTATAATATCGATAGGAAAATAATTAGTGGATTCACTAAATGTCGACAATTCATTGGATACAATGTTGAGTATGATTAAAATATTTTAAGCATGTCTAATTAAGAAATTTTTTTTAATGTACATATATTAGTGTATAAAAATGTACGTATAAGTATATGAAGGATTATGATGTATTTAAATGTATACAGAGAATTTTATGATTTCATAATTACATACGATTAAGGAAAACCTATAATTAAATAATGCGATATAACATATATATATATATGTATAAATATATACGATTTGGAGTATAATTAAAATGTATAGATAAAGTACAAGAATTGTATTAGTATAAATATAAGAGATAGTATTTAAATAATGGATTGATATGGATAAGATTGATGTAATATATAGGATTTTAAAAAGGGAATATAAAAATAAGAAAATTAATAAAATAAGGAATATGCAAGAAGGTATATAAATATTAATATAAGTAGATAGTAAAAAGTAAGAAAAGTATATTTTATTTAGTATGGAAGAATGTGTTGGTGGAGGAATAAAATATTGAGTATATAGGTAGATGTGAAAGTGGTATGGGTAATTGTAAAAGTGGTATGGATATTGGTGATAGTGGAAGCAAAGAGAAAATAAAATAAAAATATTTGAGTTAGTGGAAAATGATGGAGAGTATTATTTTAGAAAAAGATAAGTTGGTGGAAGGTAATTTTAAATATAAAATTCATATGGAAGGTATATTAAGGTATTTTTATATGTATTTCAAGGATTTAAAGGAAGGAAAAATCATATTATACATGTATTTTTATACAAATTAGTATGATTTTTTTGGCTACAATCCAATATGTGAGGGTGCATGGTAACTAAGATGAAATCACTCTACACTTAAACATATTTCTCCATATGGTTTTCTTATTTTCATTACACATAACACTCATTTCCTTCTTCCATTCTAAATGACCGAAACCTTATCTTCACCACTCCTCATTCTTTCATCATTTTTTTCATCTCTTTCTTCCATGTTCTTCATTTCCTCTATAGAAATCGAAATACACCTCTTCTTCTTCATCTTTTCTCTTCAATAATCACATACTAAGCTAGATTTACATGTATTTCTTCATATTTGGTTGAAACCCTTCATGTTTTCCTTTGTTTAGTGAAAGGCCGAACCACTCTCATTTTGTTCTTCAAGTTTTGTGACCGAAATGCTAGATCCACAAGTCTTTATGAAAACTGCAACATACAAGCTTCTAGTTTATATTTTCCTTAACTGAATCATCTTTTTATGGTGGTGAAAGATCAAGCTTAGAAAGCTAAAAACAAGTTGAAGTGAAGAGATCTTGATAGATCCAAGGCTAGAGCAAGTTATAGTTCAGATTTTGATTGTTTATTTTCAAGGTGAGTTTGGACGAATGTGTTTGGGTGATAGATCTATTAGATTTATGATTTTTGAGTGAAGAATTTGTAATGGCCGAATGGTTTAAATATAGATCAATAGTTTTTGGATTAATGATGTAAAATGATGAAATATAGTGGATTTATGTATAGTGTGTGTGTGTGTTGTTTTTTTCTTTATTTGGCCGAATGTTTAAGAAGAAAAATAATCAAAATGGTAAGATTAAATGCATGCTTAAAGGATTTGGTAAATTTCCTAGATAAGCACTTAAGAAAACGTTAAATAACATAAGATTCAATATGGTTTAAGATGGATTAATTGCAGTTGCTTATGATTTTGAGTTTAAATGATTAATATTGAGGAAAAATGTTTTGTGATGTTTGATGGCTTAATTCTATGGCTTAAGTATTGATAAAAATTTGAAGTCTTTTAATGTTTAAAAAAGAAGTATATGGCATATTCATTGTTCATGGATTTAAGTTATGTTTTTTAAATGTTAAGTGGTTGGAATTGAAGCATACGATCATGATGGTGATGAAGACTTAAATGATTAAGAAATTTAGTATGTTAATTGTTATTTAAAGGCTTAATGAAGTGATTAATTGATGGTATGAAATGATTTTATTTAAGATCTAAATTCATTGACTAAAATGGAAGATAAAAGTGAAGTAAGTCATGAAGTTTGCGGTAATTTTATGATTAAGGGTTAAAAAAGAGTTATTAATTAAGCATGATAAATGTTATAAGAAATTTATTGAAATAATTAATAAATGGTATAAAGTGGTTTACATAGAATTGACTTTTATTGATTGAAATGAAGCATATGGTTTGATGGTATACAGTTAAATAGAGTTCAAAGAATTAAATTGAGTTAGATATTAAAATAAGTATGATAAGTATTCATCAAAAGCTTAATGAGTCACTATGATAATGATATATTAAAATTTGCATGGAAATTGATATTAGTTGACCAAAATGAATTTTAAAATGAAAATGGTGTGTATAATGACATGTAACCTTGAAAGTGTTTTATTATAAGATTTAATTTGATATTAAAAGCATAAGTTAAGGACATGTGATTTATTAAATAGAGGTGTTTAAGTGAAGTTTAAGGGTGTGTTATATGCAGTTATATATATGAAATTGGATGTTGAAATAATAATGTTAAGGACATATGTACATTAAACTAAGTTTATTGATTGGTAATTAAATGGTTATATGACAGTGATATTAAAAGGTATGTTATATGAAGTTAAGATGTAATCTAAGTAACTCTTAAATAAGATATGATAATGAACTATATTTATAATTGTACCAGATGTTAATGGATTATACTAAATAACAACAGTAGAACATGAATGGTATATTATTAAGAAATTATTTAAGTCAAATGTTTTAATTATTAATAAGTGATTAGCATTATGATATTAACTGTTTATCTAAAGAAAACAAGTTGGTGAATAATAAGGAAAAAGATAAGAATATAGTTATATAAGAGTATGGATTAATATAAGTAATATTTATGTTCATGAAAGGAGACTTATACTGATGAAATAAAGATTTTATTAAGTCAATATCATATACATGTTATAATTAATTCAAATTATATGATGTTTAATATAGTTTTCCTAATTGATGTTATGATAAGTAAGTGTGTTGAGCTGATAAGTAATTGACTATTTTACATTGGTATATGGATTTTTAAATGTGAACAATAAATGATTAATAATGGAATTAAATTTGTTAATTTAAGATGAACATTTAATTTGTGAATTATGTGGTTTAGAGGGAAATTCAACACATGCCACTAAGAATTTAAAAGGGAATTGGAATCATACGTTTATGCTATTTAATTTGCTGACTCCTTAATAATGGATCAGTAGCTAAGTATTAAATTACCTTGATAATTAACATGTGGTTACATGTTTTATTTCATATTTTTACTACATTATGAATATAAATAATCAAAGATAAACTGGAAATGAATTTCATAGGGTATATTATACAATACATGATAATACAAACTATTTAATAAGGTTGATAATTTAAGTTCATGTTTATAGAGAAACTATATGATGAGTATTTACTTTATTAAGATGTTATTATATTACGAAGATGAATGATGGTTGATATATTTAGAATAATTATGAAAAGATGTTAATCATGCATTATGATATTTTGATTTATTAAATTAGGTTAACATATATATAGAATTGTGAACACAATGATATGGAAAATATTGATGAAAGAAATGATCATCATTATACTTAATGATATTGAATGTATAAAATGGATTATGCATTGTATTGGATTTTGATTATTATGTATTTAACATGATATCAAAGCATATCGATTACATATCATGTAATGAATTATATGAGTAGAAAGGCATAATTATAAGATAACATAAAGAAGTTATAAGATAGGAAAGGAAAAGAATGGTATGTTTCTAAAGGTACAAGCAGTATGGATTATGGGATAACGTATCATTAAGGTATCAGAGTTTGATATATAGTTATAAGATAGTAATGTACAAGTTACTATATCTATGGTTTATAATTATATTAAATGAGGCATATTATCTATGATGTGCTATGATTAGTATGAATAGTTAATTGTAATTTATAATTAATAAGTTATAATATCATGACCTATTAATCAAGGTCAATGATTGATATTTTAAGGATCTTATGTTATGAGATGATTTTCATTTTATCAATGTCATTGAATGTATGAAATGGATGATGAATTAAATGGATGATGTATGATATATCATTATGATGCTTATATATTTTCATCATAACATTATAATATAATGCATACACATTATGCTATAGACATATTCATATTCATGGTATGACATGGAGAAATAAGGAAGGAGGAAAATGAATGAATGTGAGGAAATGATAAATGGAAAGTTACTAGGCATTATGAAATGAATTCCTATGGGAAATAAATGGAAAGGAAAATGAAATAAAATAAAAGAAAGAAAATGAATGTGAAATGGGTTCTAGTTTATTGAACCATAGAAATGATATGAAATGAAATATGAGTCCCAGTACCAAGTGCGCATATGAATGGCCTAGTATGTGAAAGGGCAAATGAAATGAAATATTATAGGAAAAAAGAGGGAGAATGCATAACATGAATGCATTCTTGTCACACCCCGACCAGGTGTGCCATGCTTCTGTAGGATAGCTAATGACTCTCTAAAAGAAAATCATTAACTACCCTACAAGGAATGAACCTTCCTTTTATATAATCATGCATGTGGTACTAGTAATCAATGATAAGCTTGTGGAATAAATGAAAGGAACATTTTAAGACACATATATTACATTTATTGCCTTAGGAAAATAAATACAACATAAAACTAATCTAAGTCCCTGCCTTCAGAAGGCTCTTACTGAATGGCTGCCTTGGGATCCATGTTCTTCTCTCAACTGCTAACCTGTGTCCATCAAATGACGAATGCTGAGTACATAACTCAGTGATGCTGTAATCATAGTCAAGCAATAATATATAAATAGATGATGTAAGCCAAACATTTTTATCATATCGTAAACAAGCGTTACCTGCAACATACATACCTTTATGCATGTCTGCTATCGGACTATACTTAGGTCATATGCCATTCTTGGTGATCCTATATCATATCATTATCATTTACAATACAACTCATGCAACATAACTTATATTTCCTATCATATTACATACCATGTCATAGATATACCATATCACATATATACCATTTCACATGTGAACATACGACATCCATATAACATAAATACCATAGCACATTTTCATGTATGATCATATATTCATCTCATACATATTCATGTCGTAATGCAATATGGCATATCTAGTGAAGAATCATTCATATCCATTCATCTTTTCCCTTGCATTTTCATGACATATGAATGATAATGACAATGCATGAGGATGCATTTATGCTATGCATCCGCCCTCTTGTTTTCCTGTAACATAACATTCCTTTTCTTTCTTTTATGATTGTGCACAATCTCTCTCATACTGGGTCTCTGTATGTACCGGTACTCATCTCCCGAAGGAGGGTATTTAACTTTGTGGTTCTATGAACCCATCATTTTTAACTATATGTCTCAAGACTCATCTCCTATAGGGAGGGCATTAAACTGTATGATTCCTCAAGGGAATCCATCATCTGAATGACCCAGTATAGTACGAGCATATAGCTCTTCCTTTCCTTCCCCCTTTCTCCTCTCTCTATTCATGCTATGGATGTATCCTTAGATATACATATGATTCATGACATGATACTCGTGCATTATTTCATGATGTTATGGAGAATATGGATAATTAAACATCTAGATGACATAAGTCATCATCCACATCATTCATATAAGTCACATCGTTCCTCATGCACATAATTCACACATATTCCTCATTCATATCATAATTCATCAATCATTTCAATCGCCAATGTTAATTAACACATTATTAACCATCAAACACATGTTTTTCCTATTCAAACAAACATTTCATTCCCTGATCTTCCTATCATCTATAATCGTTAACTCATACCAAAGCTTATCTTATAGATTCATAAGAATATAAGCATATAAATACAAACTATTAACAATAAGGTAAGTTCATGCTTATGTATTGATGATTCCTTAATAAATCATCTATTAGAAGAAGCACTAACCTGTGGTCGTGAGATTCCTATCATATGCTCGTAGTCCCTCCGTAGACTCCCTCTAGCTTCAGCCTTTAAATCTTGAGCCATGTCTCCTCTTAATCCCAAAACCCTAGTATTTAAGAGAGTTTAGAAGAGCTTATCTTAAGAAATTGGGCATACTTATCCATTTCAACTCTTTTAAAAAGTCAACAATTAGTTACGTACGACCGTACCAAATTTGGTACATCAATCATCACATTGTTGCTCCCCTTACCTATCATTCTATCATTTGCACATCCCCATTCCATCATACATAATCAAGAATCCATCTCATTCCATAACCATCAATAAAACAGACATATACATTTATGTATGCATGTATGTATGCATATACATATAAATCCTATCATTCTACATACAATAGTGCAATACACAAATAGGGTCATTATGGGTGTGAAAATTCTCATAAATAAACATCATCATTCATATATCATGAAACTACAGAGAATGAGATGATGAAAGCACTATGAGTGCACATGCATAAATGTTATAGAAATACGTTGGTTTTATATGGTATGTTATTCAGAGAATGAATGCAGAATATGGGCATTCTCACAATGATGATGAAATGAAATGATATGGGAAATAAATGAAAGTATTTATCAAATTGACATTCATAATACATACCATATTGCATTATTACATAATGATTTATATATAATGAATGGAGCTTATGCTAAAGAGTAAGAATGATTATGATGATGGAATGATGAATGCACGATAATCAAACTTATATAAATATGTACAAAGAATAATGATGTACAGTATGGTATGATGAATAATGATACAAATGCATTCATAATAGATATTGACAGACTTAATGCAATGGGTATAGTTATGAACTATCATTATTGGAGCCTATGCCCATAAATAGTAATGTTATGTTGAGAGTATGATCTTAACCATTGATGCTATTTATATGCTAAATATTCATAGAGAACTTAATTACTAACATATGAGTTTATACTTATAAGCAACAAAGATATACTGAAGAATTATAGAGTGATATAGATAAGTTGGTAATTATGATGATGATACAATATGAATATATTATGGAAATGTTTTACAGTAATGACATAGTGGAGATTGGTAAATGATAATTAATGTAGTATATTTGTTATAAGACTACATTACTTATGGGTAAATTCTGAAAAGAATATATATTTAAAAGAAATAAGTGATGTGTACCATGGAAGTAGATTTGATAAAATATTGTCATAAATGAATTATGATTTGAGTAATTTAGAGAGCAAATAAATGTTGGTATATCAGAGATGCTCAGGAATAATATTTTTAATGATTATATGGTAATGCTATAATTATGATGATTAGGATTACAAACCGGATATAGAAATGACATATGTTTGATTACACTTTCTATGTTTATGATTCTAGTGCCATTGAGTGAAATACTCAACGTTCATCAATTGATGGATGTAGGTTAATAGATGGTTGGAAATACATGGATCTCAAGACACCAATTCAGCAGGACTCCTATTGATGGCAAGGACTTGGATCAGTTTAAGATTTTCTATAAAGTAATGTCATGTAATTAATGTAATATTAAGGTAGTAAATACCAAGGTGCGATGTGAGTTTAATAATTTTCAATGTTTTTCCGCAAACTTAATACATATGATGAATTTTATATATATCAATTTTTTTAAAAAATTCATCCCTTGTAGAGTAATCAATGGCTTCCATTTATTTGAAGATCATTAATTATTCTACGGGAGCTTGTCGTATCGTGAAAGACATGATAAAGTTAGAGTTCTATATTGATTTTATCATATTAATCAGATTAATTATATTACATAACATAACCATTTGCATACCATACACCACCCTTGTCCCTAAATAACTAATGAATATAGGTGATGATTCCTTGACTAGATAGACATGAGGTATAATCCTATATCGATGATTTTATTGAGTTAGATAGGTTATGGACAATGTGGTAGGAGACCTTAACTTGTTTTATCAAACTAAAGCCTATGCAGCTAGGCATAGTAACATTCCAAACTAAGTCCCTTTTGTCACATGTTATACAGATCTATACATTATCATCTTAGTGAATTTGCCTAAATTTGGTTTATTTTCTCACCTCATATTGCTTTGCTATGAGTCAGAATCTTGTCATGATTTTGAAATGGTTGCATAACCTCATACCTATTTAATTCATATTCTCTTATCAAACAATGTGATATATCAAAATACTATAAGATTTTCACCATAATCCCTCATATAATTGAGCAATAATTAGTCTTTGCTTACCTCATATGCTGAGAGTATTATGCCTCAAGTTTTAAGTGTAACTTTGGGCTAGTATCCTACTTGGGAGAATTTGGATTGATTAATTTTCATGGAGCTATAAGGGTGGCAAGGAGTGTTAATGTGTGCTACTTGTTTACTAACCTTTTTTATGTTTTCTTTCAAATATGGATACATGTATACTCATGTAATTTTCTCTAATCATTTTCTCCTTGTATCCATAATGCTAAATGTCTCATAGCATAGGCCATACATACATTGTACATGTTGCATGCATCAAAAAATAATGCATAGATTCTTAAGAATATTACATCTCCATCCAAGTCAACTTGCTCCATTCTAGATGAAGCTTCACTTGATGCTGTTTAGAATTTGATCAATCAGTTAATGACTAAGGTACTGTCAATTGATTTCAAGACTCGCTTGCAATGGTAAATTTTAGAGGCCCTTAGCTTAGGGGAATATATCACTCCTCCAACTCCAATCAAGGATATGAGGAAGGTAGTTAATCTATATATTGTAGAGATAGATGATGATGTTTGCTTCATATGCATGGCAATTGAAAGTTTAATACTCTTGTTTTAGAACATAAGATAGATTAATTGTAGTCTATCTTGAAGACCAAAGGGATGGGGTTTGATCTTAACTTTGATGAATTCTTTGTTAAAGGGTTATTAAGGGATTACCAACTAAGTTCAAGCTTTTAAATGTTCATAAGTATAATGGGGTGGGAAATCCAAAGAATAATCTCAAGATATACATTATGTTGATGAGTATGATATATCTTTTGGATGAGCAGATAGTATGATTATTCTTCATTTCTCTTGAGGGACCAACATTGGCCTGGTATCACAGTTTGAACAAGGTGACCACAATTGAATGGAAGCCTCTCTACACTGCTTTTTGCAAGCAATATGGGTTTAAATCTTGGTTTGATGTGACTATGAGCGTCGGTTTCTGCCGGGGCCCAGAGCGAGGCTTGCGAAAGTCACGGACCAGGGACTGCACTTGGAGCAAAAGTGCAGTCTTCCTAAGGGGTTCCCTTAGGGAATGATACGGACTCAAAAGAGTCACAAGGAGTCACCACCGGATGGTTCCGGATTGGTCCAACCGACCCATAGCATGAGTGCTAGTTAAACCCTTCAGAGATTGGGTTCG
>CANYBF010800647.1:0-19286 GCA_948192965.1 Dalechampia spathulata
ATATTAGGTTGCCATATCATGCATATGATATGTCATTCATACTCACATGACATGCATATGCCATGTTACTTTTATCGCTATATCACATGACATGCATATGCCATGCCATCTAAATGCCATATAGCTTTATATATCATTTACGTGCAACCTTGCAACGCCCATTCACATGACGCGCTGTGTGCTTACAATTACGCTTGCATGCTTGCCTGCTTAGGACAATTAATTCCAACTAAAATGGTAAAATTGATTTTGGAAACTCATAAAATAGATCTCCACCACCCGAACCCAATCTCTGAAGGGTTTAACTAGCACTCATGTTATGGGTCGGTTGGACCAATCCGGAACCATCCGGTGGCTACTCCCTTGTGACTCTTTCGAGTCCGTATCATTCCCTAAGGGAACCCCTTAGGAAGACTGCGCTTTCGCTCCAAGTATGGTCCCCGGTCCGTGACTTTTGCAAGCCTCGCTCTGGGCCCCGGTAGAAACCAGCGCTCACACCAGCCTTCTACCTTCACTAAACATCCATGCATGCATGACAAAACAAGATATACATGTGAGGTTTAATCCCTCATAACATACATATCTACGCCACTCACTATATACAAACTACACATGTAAATTACTATAGATACATCATTTGAGTTATCAAACACATTTTGTACAAACCATACATTACAAAAAGGCTCCATAAGTTACACACACATGAATCACCACTAACAGCATCTTACCCACCTTCAACAAACCAAAATTATACAAAAACATAAGGTTCCTTTTTTACAGTAACTTTATTCATCCAAAACTCTAATATAACCATATAAAGCACGATCCAAGTGGAAACTCATATGCTAAACACCCTTCCATATGCTAAGATAACTTTCAAGTGGACATGCAACAAGGAACTAAGAAATCTAGAAGTGTTCAGCATGATTTAGGTGAAGAATAAAGAGAAAAAAGTAGAGAGGAAAGGAATTGTCGAATTGAAAGAAGGAAAATGGGCTGATTTCTTAAGTTTCAAGCTTATATATGACTAAGTCTTAATTCTATGTGGTAATCCTTACTTAGGCATGCAATGTACCCTTCCTTTTATCCTTCATAAGTTGACACCTCACTCTCCAAATTTAACAACTCAAATATAATAATCATTACATGTAATCATGAGGATGATTAATCATCCATATCATGCACACACACCCACACTTAATCCTTTCTCCAATGCTTAAAATGTAAAGAACAACTTATAACCATATTTTTATACGTATATGCTACGTATTAAATAATATAATTTTATTTATTTATTTATTAAAGCATGTAGATTATTCAATAAAAATTCATAATAACATAATTTATAAATATTCACATATTTACATGCCAATTTAATTTACATTAACTATACGTATCATGTTATTAAATTAATACTCATCTAATTAATTTTATAACATGTACTTAATTTAGCATATATATATCATGCATAAATTCTTATTTAATTCTTTAGCATATTTAGCATATAATTAACTCATCATGCATTCAATTAATCATGCATAATAATCAATGTATAATTCCTAGTGTGTGTCGTGAGGATGTGACATTTGGTATAAATTTTACCTTAGGAAAGTTGAAGAATAAGTTAGTGAAAGTAAGTGAAAGATTAGGAATTTTTGTAGATTTCTTGATTAAGGTAGATTTAAGTTGATTTTAAGGAAGAATAAGGTAAAATAACATGTATTTACTATGAATTAAGCTTTAGATTGAATTAAAATGATATGAAATGACTTCCTTAGTAAAGGGAGAATTCGGCCAAGTATGGATTTATAATGAAAATATAATTTAGTTAGATTAAGTGATGGATAATGGAAGGAAATTTGTTAAAATCAATGATTATAATAAGAAATATGAAAGAATGGAAGTGAAATGATGAAAATGTATGCTTGTATATTAGGTTAAAGAGGGGCATGCATATAGGTGAAGGGTTTGATGAGAAATGAATGTGTTTTGGTGTGAATTAAACGAAAAATGATGATTTAAAGTGTTAGAAATGAATAGAATTTAAGAAAAACCAATCTTATTTAAGAAATACATTTTTGGCTATTATAAGTTTTTATGGTATTTATCTTGTTTAAATGTATATGATGATGGAAATGTGTCTTAATGGTTGAGAATGTATGATATTTGATTAATAAAGTGTAAAATTTTAAGTGGATAGGGTATTAGAGGAGTAAATGGTTGTATATTGTGCTTAATTTGAGATTTGGTATTATATATTATGAATTATGTTGGAATGTGAATTGGAGATATGGAAATGATGTTTTTAAGGAAGGGAATTAAGTTTTCTATAGGTGGATTGGTAGATTTGGAAGATGTGATTTTATGATATCCAAATTACAGATGAACCTCTACCAAAATTTTATCAGAATTTTGTAATTTGGATAAGTAATTAAATAAGGTGAAGAATGAGGTTTAAAGATGATTACTATAGTAATTTACTTTAGTATGATGAATGAAAGTGGAAAGTAGACTTTGGTTATTCTGTAGTTTTTACAGTAGTTGAAAAAGTTAGGTTATGAAGCTTATTCTAACAGTTCTATCACATTCTATTATTACAGTCGAAAGAGATAAGAGAAGTGAAGAAGAGAAATAGAGGGAAGTGGAAAAGAAATTCTATTAGAGGTGTGTGTGCAATAAACATGTTATGCATTTACTTTAAAATGATTTTATCTAAAATGGTTGTTTGATTGTCTGTTTTCTATAATCAACTACAAAATGAGTATTTCTATTGCATAAGGATTCTTTATTATTAAAGAAAATGTGCTTTACTTGGCTATTGATTCATGAATTTATTCCTTATGATTTTATTATATTTGATATATGATTTGATAAGAGTTTGAAAAAGGATTGAATTTCATAATCGGTAATAGATAAATGATGATGAGACAGATAGATGATTATGAGATATCCCTCATTGGGTTGAAGGTTGAGATATTTGGTCCCTCCCCAATGAGAGGTGTGCATATTGTAATATATGGTCACTTAAGGGTGGGATTGAGACCCGTCTCCCATCTGGGTTACAGTGATTCAGTGCTATAACTTGTGATCCAAATAAATGAGATTAGTTACCTTCGGAGTGGGATTGAGACCCATCTCCCATCCGGGTTATAGGTTTCCTGTAACTTGCGACAGAGGTAGAGGATGAGACAGATGATACCAATGATTTAATTATAATTGAGATTAAATGTTTGATTTACGTTTTTATATAATATTTTATTTGATTTATACATTGTTGGACTTTATTTTACATGATAACATTATTTCTATTATGATACATGACCACTTTATTTCTTAAAAATATTATTCTATTATTATATCTTTATTTATTCAACAAGAAGAGGATTTTATTTTACTTTTAATAATATTCATTTTGTATTCTTACTTTATTTTTGTTTATTATGCACCACTGAAGTCATACTCAACGTTTGTTTTATTGAACACAGATCAAAGAAGAGTTAGAAGCTAGGCCTAGTCGAGATTTGCACCTAACAAGTCAGAGCTGTTAAGAAGGATCTTTTAGGTATCTATCTTATTATGTATATTTGTGTTAAGTACGATGTAAATATACTACTAAGATAATACCCAGAGATATTAAATTCTACTTATATATCTATTTAGTGTTTTGGGTTATATATATATGTTGTTTAAGTTGATAAAAAATCATATAACTGGATTTTAAATACGTCATCACCTACAAAGTATTTTATCAAGTGAAAATTTCATTGGATTTTATGAAACTTCTTTTTGAAAGCTTTTATTTTAATGATAGAAAATTTTTAAATTCCCTCATTTTCACGATTAAAATTACAGTCAAAATTTGTATACCGCTGCATTTGATTAGTAATTTTAATATTACATTTTAATACTTTTAACTTATAGAATGGGTTGATAATTAATTTTCAACATCCTTTATGATATGTTTAACGGATTTCGGTGTCGAAGTGGAATCTATTAAGCATATAACGGGAGCATGTCATGCCTTATAAGAGGGGTAAAGTGTGATAGGTCCACCACATTTTATTGTGTGGGACCTCTACTTCTCCTCTACCAATGATCTCTCTAATCGAATGGTATCTTCTAAGTACATGCTTGAACTTTTGATGTGACCTAAGCTCACTTGCTTGTACTATAGCTCCATTATTATCATATAATAGAGGAATAGGACTAGCACTCCAAAGAACCACTCCAAGTTCATCAATAAACTTCCTGATCAAACAACTTCTTTAGTTGCATCCGATGTTGCAAGTACTCTGCCTCTATAGTTGAATCTATTGTAGTTTCTTACTTGGAACTTTTCCAAATGATAGCCCCACTAATCATTATGAATATATAACCTAATTATGATTTACAATCATCTTTATCTAACTTAAGAATACATGTCCTTAGTTCTTCTCAAGTACTCAAGAATATTCTTAACAGCCACTCAATATTCTTCTCCATAATTGGATTGGAATCTACTTGTAATACTCAAAGAGAATGCTACATTAGGTCTAACACATAACATATCATACATAATGGATCCAGTTGTAGAAACCCGAGTCATGCGATCTTTATCCTCTTGTATCCTTGGACACCAAGCCTTAGAAGGATATTTCCCATGTACCATAGGAATATAACCCTTCTTGGAAAGATCCATGCTAACCCTCTTTATCACTTTATCTATGTAAGTAGACTGTGAAAGACTAATCAGCTTCCTTGATCTATCTTTATAGATCCTTATGCCTAAAATATAAGCAACTTCTCCTAGGTCTTTCATGGAGAATTATTTGGATAACCAAACTTTTATATTTTGAAGAAAAGATATATTATTTCCTATGAGTAGTATGTCATTTATATACAACATTAAGAAAGTAATGGCACTCCCACTAGCTTTCTTGTAAACACAAGGTTCATCAACATTTTAAATGAAACCAATCTCTTTAATTGCTTCATCAAAATGAATGTTATAGCTCTTAGATGTTTACTTCAATACATAAATGGTTCTCTAAAATTTTCAAATCTATTATTATCAATGAATATGAAACCATCAGGCTGTGTCATATACACTTCCATAAGTAGATTTCCATTAAGGAAAGCTATCTTCATATCCATTTGCCATATCTCATAATGAAAATGAGCAGTAATAGCAAGTAAGATTTTAATGGATTTAAGCATAACTATAGGAGAAAAGATCTCATCATAATCAATTCCTTGCTTCTATCAATAACCTTTTGCTACTAAACGAGCTTTACAAGTAACAACATTAACATTTATGCTTGTCTTCTTCTTGAAGACCCACTTGCACCTAATGGGTTTAATCACCTCAGGTGGATCAACCAAAATCTAAACTTGGTTTTCAAACATGGAATCCATTTCAGACTACATGGCTTTCAATCATAAGTCATAGTCTAAACTCTTCATAACTTCCTCATAATCTAAAGGTTCATCATTCTCAACTAACAATACTTCTTATTTTCATGAACAAGGAATCTATACCTCTCAAGTATAGTTCTTAATCTAGTTGATCATCTAAGATCTTGTGTTTCCATAAGAACTATTTCTACATCATCATATAGAGCATCACCAAGATCAAATCTGCTTCATTTCATGGTTGTTAAACTTCATCAAGTTCAACCTTACTCCTACTATCTTTTTTTAAAAGAAACTCTTTCTCTAAGAAGATAACATGTTTTGAAACAAACACCTTTTATTTCAAAGGATGATAGAAGTAGTGCCCTATGGTTTCCCTAGGATAACCCATAAAATAGCATTTATCAAATTTAGCATCTAGTTTATCTAACATTGTCCTCTTCACATAGGCAGGATAACCCCATACCTTTAAATAAGAAAGTATAGGCTTCTTGTTAAACTACATCTCATATGGCGTAGAGTCAATTGATTTAAATGGAACTTTATTCAAAACATGTACAGTAGTCTGCAATCCATAACCCTAAAATGAATTGGGTAAGTCTATACGGCTCATCATAGACCAAAATATATCTAACAAAGTTTGATTCCTCCTTTCTGATACACCATTAAGTTATGGTGTATATAGAGGTGTCCATTGAAATAATATGCCATTATCTTTAAGATAGTCCAAAAACTCTTGGCTTAAGTATTCACCACCTCAATTTAATCAAAGAGTTTTAATACTCTTGCCAAGTTGACATAAAATTGACTTAAAATTGCATAACAAATTAGGGTAAATAGCATGTAATGAAAAATACTAATTAAGAAAAATAAGTATATGCTTATCACTCAAAGGCAGTTATACTAATTCTTACTCAAATATTTTTTTTTGAATTATAAGATTAAGAAAAAGATCTCAAAATAAACACAAGATAAATGGTGAATTCAAATATAGGAGCAAATTAATAAAGAAAAGAGAATTGCAAGAATTGGAAGAAGGATAAACTTTGAAGAGAGCTAAATCTCTAATACCAATTTGTTGTGAACCCAAGATTAATCAAGAAAATCAAGAACTACCGAATCAAGATTCACAAAATGATTTGTCTAATTACTCAAGATGCACAATTACAAGAACCCAAAGAGAATGATTTCCCTTAGAACCGAAGATAATTCACATAATTAAATAATTAGAATAAGAATAAAAATTGCAATACAATTGAAAATAATAATTTGAAAGCAATTCAAACACCTTTTGCATAAATATGAATAGAAAGCTTCACACTTTTCTATCAAGGTTTTATGTTTTTTATTCAAGAAGATAATGCCTCAAAACCCCTATTTTTCCCAATCTAAATACAATGAAAAGTCATCCTACCTAACCCCCAAGAGACCTTTCAAAAACCCTTTATAAATGATAAATAAATTTAGCATTTGTAAGGTTGCCACGCTCATGACAAGGGTGTCACGCTCACGATAACCTATTTCTCAATGTAGGCAACATTATAAGATTTCCTTCTATCATGATTGCAACGCCTCAGACACGATCATGACAGCAACTTTTTACCTCCAAACATTCATTTTTTATCACAATAGCACTGCCTTTATTGCCTTCGAGACAGATTATTTTCAAGGCATAAAAATAAACATAAAACATGAATTTTTCAAATCCCAACAAGTGAGTTATGTTCAAACTAAGTAAATTATGCTAAAACTAAGCATACACCCTTTAAGGCCAATTCTTCTTATTAATCCAAGCTTGTACAAAGAGTTGAAGTTATTCTTTCAATTGTTTTGAATGAGCATGTATGATTGGACCTGAAAGCCTATCCATATATGGAACAACTTTACTCATATCTCCTTTGGTATCTTGATTCATATCACTTCGGGTAAGTTTTTTTTGGAAAACATATAAATGAGGATAAAGCATGCTAAAAAAGTTACATTATATATGTTATTTAAAATTATATTGCAACCCATCATTTTAATCTTAATAAAAAATTATATTGGAACATATAATTCTATTTTTATTTTTATATATATCATTTAAAATTTTATTATAAGATATAATTTTAACTATTATAAAATTATATTATTATATATATCACTTAAAATTCTACTTTAAAATCAATAAATCATGAAATTTAAATTGATTTATTCATATATTCAAATTTAATTGATTATTAATTCTAAAAATTTCAATTGAAATATTTTATGTTATTGATTCATCATTATGTATTTATATTAATTTGAAAATTTTAAAGTTATTTCAAAATAAATCATAAAATGCAATAATTTTAATAATATTTTCATAAAAAATAAATTTTATTAAATAAAACTAATAAAAGACTCATATGTTAGTTATTAAATTAATAAGAGTAGGTATTACGCTTCATCTTAGCCAAAAACAATACCTCATTAATCTACTTCACTTGGCTTTTATAATATAAGTTTTAAAAAGCTAAGTTAGACTTTAACAATGTAGAACATTGTTGCAACTTGAAAGCCTCATATTTCCAAAAATAATCACAAATAATATTTTTATATAATTTTATTATAAAAATATCCTTAATAATTTATAAATAAAAATGAATAATTGAATCATGTAATTATATATTCAAATTTAATCAATCAATAGTCCTAAAACTTCAATATTAATATTATATTATTTATTTATATTAATTTAAAAAAATTAAAGGTACTTCAAAATAAATTGTAAAATACAATAATTTTAATATTTTTATTTTTGATTAAAATTAAACTTTTATCAATTAAAATTAATAAAGACTCATATATTAATAGATATTACACTTTTTCTTAGTCAAGAGCCTAAGAAAAGTATGCTTCATCAATCTACCACGTTTAATTTTTATAATGTAAGTTTGAAAATACTAACTCAAATATTAATAATATAGGATATTTTTACAACTACTAGATAATAAAAATAATTATTATTTATATTATAATTGTTCATTATTTTTTTTATTAGTTATATTTTTTATATAAAAGGAAAATTGAGTTTTATTTACAATGTATTTATTATTAGGCACCATTGAGTTTTATACTTAACATTTATTATTTGATGAATGTAGGTTAGTATTATTGGGGTGAGGAGAGATTAGTCAATCATCATTAGGTGATATTTTGCAATTCTATGAATGGTACTCGATGTGCTCCAATAGATTTAGTCCTATGTATGCAATTGTCATATGTATGTAGATAGTTTAAATGTAGTAATGTAAATTCATTAGTTGAACTTACACGTACATGTAAATGATTTATAAATTTTGAAAGCAAATTATGATTGATGCTTATGGTGTCACATATCAGGAAACTGTATTCCATAAAAAAAAATTTACACATCCTTTATAGGTTGCTTAATAAGTTCCAATCGATAAAAGGACTTATTAATCATTCTACGGGAGCATGTACATCATACGAGTATGATATGTTAATTGCATTTTGAAAATTTGTTTTAATAATGTTAGTTATTGAGAAAAGCTTTTTCAATTGTTGTTATTGTTATTGATAAAATTAACGCTAATTCAATGAAAGAGTTTCTTAGATTAAGATATGTAATGCACTATAATAACTTTGTAGAGATTTCACTGGATCGATTATTCATTTTGATAATAATCAAATCAATCATAATAATAAAAATCTCAACATAATTGTAAACCCTTGAATTTTCACCCACGTGCTGTAATTTTAGGTTTTCTTTAATTCAACTTGGTACAGATTCTCGATATCAATCCCGATTTGCATGCATGCCTTTTAACTTCCCACAAGTGCTCTAGACATGTGGAACACGTTACATTTTTCTTATGGAAAGTGGAGCATATGACATGTATTTTCTAATATGTTAAGCATATATTGCTACATGTTGCACATGTTTAGTAAATATATGCATGGTGCATAGCCTTTCCCTATGCAAATCTAACATGTTTCATATATCACTATACATTTATGACCTAAATGATGCTCATTGGGCATGGGGTGCATATCCCAATGCATCTCTATTAGTGGCACACATAGGTGTAAAATGCTACATGTTGGGCATGTACTACTATATATTTTGTATATAGCCTTTTTTTAGACTATATGATACATATATCAAGTGTAATTTCGTAGAATCCCATATTGTTTACTTGCTTTTAGAACAAATGACCCTCACTTATAAATATAAGCCATATGTTTATAGGAAAGGGGTTTGAAAATAGGATAATTATGGCTAAACTTTACTAACTTCATTTCTCACTTAATTAAACACTTAATTAAGTTACTAATTAAGATTAGAGACTAATTAATCCTCACTTAAATCTTTACACTCATTTGGAATCAAGATTTAAAGCTAACCTCAATTAATGAGTATGGAATGCATCTTCCTTCTCTCATTTCTTCTTGATTTCTTTATGGGTTTGTGATTTTTGCTTGGTTTTTCTTTGATTAGCTTCAATCATGAATGTTACAATAGCATTTTTAGCTTAATCATAGTTAGAATGATATATAATAGTCATATATTTGCTTAAATCTATGATTTGATTAATATTTTTGCTTAAAAATTTGATCTACTTTATTTTCTACTTATTATATATGACGCATAACCATTTATGTGTGCGACCAATAGCCTATATGTGGCACACATCATTCTATGTGTGGCACATATAACTGTCTATTTTCATGTAATTCATGATTTTTCACTCATTTTCACTTGTTTTTTTATGCTAATCAAAGTTTTTAGTAGCATTAGTGGTTTCATAGTAACCCTAATGATCTGAATTCATCATACATTAATTTAATTTGATTAAATTTGGCTTCAAAGTCAATTTTCAAGTTAAATGCTATTTTAATTTGATGTTTACTGTAATTGATATGATTAGACTTGAATTGGATGTGTTTGCTATCTTTAATTGATATTGTGATGATATTAGAGTCCTCCAATCTCATTTCCCATGATCAATTTATGTTTATTTTGCTATTAAATCAATCAATTTACTTGTTTTCTTTATTAAATGTCATTTAACTATGTTTTACTTGTCACTTAACATGATTTGCTTAATTGGATGTTGTTTCATTTTTAAGTGATGTCACATATGATCTTAGAATCTTTCAATTATGCTTCTAATTGATTTTACCTAAAATTGATTATTTTTCATGATTATGATGACTTGACTTGTGTTTATTGTTGTATTTTCATGAGTATTATCATTACATTCATTGGACTTTAGCACTTGATTCATGCTTTTACATGGCATAGAATTGGTCATTCATGTCTGACATCTCATTTATTGCCTAATATTTATTCATCTATTTGCATTTTCATTCATGCGTTTTGGATCATGCTGCCCAAAGAGGTTGTTCCTGAGTGGAGGAGATGTTTCTTAATGTCTTAAATTTTTGTATTGTCAAAGATCGTTTATAATAGAATAAGCCTCTATTTTATTAAATTCTCCCATCATGTATGATTTAGCTTTATTTCATGATGTATCCCTTATCTCTATCTTTCCCTTTTCTTTAAGCCATTATTAATTTTTCATTTGTGTTGTTATGCTTGCTTTATCATTATTATATAATGTATGCTATACCATTTTCATATGCCTATGTCATATTATTTCATATGTCATGCTTATGTCATGTCATCTTACATGTCATGCTTATACCATGTCATTTCACATGTCATGCTTATGTCATATCATCTTATATATAATATTTATGTCATGTCATCTTACATGTCATGCTCATGCCATATCATCTCACATATCATGCTTATGCCATGTCATCTCACACATCATCCTTATGTCATATCATTTCACATGTCATGCTTATGTCATGTCATCTCACATGTCATACTTATGCTATATCATTTCACATATCATGCTTATATCATGTTATCTCACATATCATGCTTATACTATATCATTTCGTATGTCATGCATACACCATTTCCATTCACCATGATTATCATATCTTGATGTCATACCATGATTGCCATATCACGATTACCATGTTATATCTATTATGATTGTTGTCATGCTATACTGCATTGTATGCTTATGAATGCTTACCTGCTTAGGATAATTAACTTCATTGAAATGGTAAAATCAAACTTGAAACTCTGAGGAAATAGATCTTCACCACCCAAATCCATCTCTAAAGGATTTAACTTAGCACTCATGTTATAGGTTGGTTGAACCAAATTCAAAACCATCTAATGGCGTCTCCATCTTGTAACTCTTTTGAGTTTATTTCATTCCTCGAGGTAGCCTCTTGCGAAGATTACACTTTTGCTCTAAGTAAGCCTTTGGTGCTATCTATCATAAGCCTCGCTTTAGGTTGTATCAAAAGCCCCACCCACAATGGCGAATTCATTAGGACCTATGGTGAAAGAGTGGTGGCATTGAAATCTTAGAGTTTCATATCAATTTTTCTATTTTAGTCAAGTTAGTTATATTCTATATCACATAAACAGTTTGCATCTACACACCACCATTTATCCCATATCAAGTCAGAAATTATGGGTGAGTGAGTACCTTGAACTCCATTCAACTCCTCAAGAAAGCAAGTATGCCTTCACCACTAGTTGCTTTGTACAGAGGATCATTGATGATTCCTTGAACAGATAGATGCTAAGTATAGTCCTATATCGATGATTCCATTTAATTAAATAGGTTATGGATAATGTAGTTAGGACCTTAGCCTGTTCTTACCTGACTAAAGCTCATGTAACTAACCATAGCAACATTCCAAAATTAAGACCTTTATTCACATACTATGTGGACCTATGCCTTATCACATTAGTAGGTTTTCTTAAATCTAGCCACTTTTCCCACCTTGTATTGCTCTACTAAGAGTTAGAATTCTGTTATGATTTTGTGTTGGTTGCATAACCTCATGCCTATTCAATTAGCATTCTCTTATCATAGTAATATGATCATGTCATCTTATTATGCTAAGAGTCAAAATCCTTTCATGATTTTATGTTAGTTGTATAATCTCATGCCTATTCAATTGACATTCTCTTATCATAGCAATATGATCATGTCAAAATGTTATCAAATTTTACTGTAATCTTTTATATGATTAGGTAATGATCATCTTTTATCTTGCCTCACATGCTGAGAGTATCATGCCTTAAGTTCCTATTGTAACTCAGGGCTAGTATCCTACCTAGGAGATTTTGGACCGACCAACCTTCATAGAGGTATAAGGGTGGCAGGGAATTATGTTATGTGCTATGTGTTCGCTAACCTTTTTCATGTTTTCTATCCAACACATATACATGCATGCCCATGCATGATTTTCACTAATTGGATTTCTTTTGCAGCCATAACGCTAGATGTTTCCTACCATAAATCATACATACATCCTATATGTTGCATCACGTGCATCACATGTAATTGTATATGTATAAATATGCTGCAATCTGGATTTTGATGAGTTCTCAATCTAGGCTATCAAGGGGTTGCTTACTGAGTTCAAGCTCCTAGATGTTTCCAAGTACAATAGGGTTGGGGATCCAAAGAATAATCTGAATACTTGCACAATGATTATGAGTATGATAGACTTATTGAATGAGCACATAGTCTAATTATTCTTTATCTCATTAAAGGGACCAGCACTAGCTTAGTATCACAGTCTTAATAAGGTAACCACGGTCGAGTGGAAGCCTCTTTGCACTATTTTTGTAAGTAGTACAAATTCAAGTCCCATTTTAATATCACTCTGCTAGACTTAAAGATGGTGAAGTAAAAAGCTAATAAGTCTTTCATGGACTACTTTAGTCGGTGGATGGATAAGGTTATGCTAGTTAGACAGAAGTCATCTAAGTCAAACATGATCAACAAGTTTATTGTGGAGTCACTACCACTGGACCAGCATAAGCTAAAGTATCAGACTTTTCACACCTTTGAGGACATCTACTTAGTCAGCCAGAAAATTGAGCAGACTAAAGGGCTCAAGAAGTAGCCTTCCTTCATCAAACTCAAAACTACCACATACACCTAAACACAGTACAAATCTTACTATATTAATACCTGCAAACACCAAACCCTCTACTCTAAAACATTACCCAGTCCTAGAGGTACTTAAATCTTGGGATATCATTTTCCAAGCTTTTTGGGTTTCTCTTAAAAGCTAAACTCATTAAACCATTTGAGCCAAACTTCCAAACACCACCCCTAACCTTAGTAGACACTAAAACATATTACCATTACCACTAGCATCATGACCATAACACTGATGATTGCTGCTCTCTTTATCAGGTCATTTAGGACCTCATTGATTTGAGTGAGCTTAAAGATCTCAAGAAATCCAATCCTTATACTAAAAAAAAATCATTGCCTAACTACTATAAAGGCAACCGCACTTATATGATCGATTTTAAGTTTCCAGAATCCATGGTTCTTAACTCCTTCTCTCCCCTCTGTAATGAGAAGATTGTTCAGCTACTTTTATTAGTTTTCAACCTGGTAGTAGGTTCAATATTGGCACCATTGACATATGGTATGACAGTTCAAAGGGATAAGTCTGTAGGTACTTGGGATTACTCTAAATCTGAATTAGTAAAGGTTCAGAAGTCAAAGAAGGGTGAGTTAACCAAAATTCCCAAGGTAACCAAGCTAATGTTTAAGGCTTCCGATAAAAGAGATTGGGTGCCAACAAGATGTCCTCTTGATTCCATAACATGACTCAAAGTGATAAGGTGTTCACTCTTTTCAACCTTGAGAAAAAGTTGAATGCTTTGAGGAGGCCGACTAAGGCTAAACCTGCTATGGATGACGCTGGTTCAAGCAGTGCACCAGCTCCTCAACCTG
Source organism: Dalechampia spathulata (assembly GCA_948192965.1). NCBI lineage: Eukaryota > Viridiplantae > Streptophyta > Magnoliopsida > Malpighiales > Euphorbiaceae > Dalechampia > Dalechampia spathulata. The sequence continues at coordinate 14,241 of CANYBF010800647.1, forward strand.
CTGATAAGGGTAAAGAGGTTATTCAACTTAAGAATGTAGTTGTCAAGTAGTTAAAGAAGATAGGCTAACATCAGTATTTGAGACTTGATGTTATCTTCCCAACAGCATTGATGGGCCATTATTGAGGCACTCTCTAGCATGACGATTTCTCCCTCTGCCTCTGCCTTTAGCATGAAGAGTCAGTTGGTAAACCAAGAGTTGAAGTCTAACATGATCACTTTCTCAAATGCAGATTTACTGACCAAGGGTATTCATCATAACAAGCCACTCTTTATCAAGGTGCACATCATGAACTTTTCCAATCCTTACATCATGGTGGATGATGGTTCTGGCATCAATGTTTATCCACTTATGGTGCTGGTCAAGCTCATGATTTAGCTTTCAAACTTGAAGCCATCTAGAACTATCATCAGGGCATATAATGAGTCTAAAAAGAAAGTTACTAGTACCTTTACTGCTACTATGACTATTTAACCAATCGAGTCATTGGTGAAGTTCATAGTTCTTGACATCCTAATATCATTTGCTTTATTATTAGGTTAATTATGGTTTCATCCGCTAGGAGGTGTACCATTAACCTTGCACTAGAACATTATTCCACATGACGAGGGTATGGTTACTATTACCACTAATGATAAGATTGTCTTGGCTTGTATCAAAAGAGGATGTCCCTCTCATGACTTGTTTTCAGATCGTCACCATCAAAAAACCTGAGTCATACTTATACCAATCGAGTCTTGCCATAAAGAATATGTTATGCAACATGAACATTGTGCCTAACAAGGGTTTGGCCTGGTACCAGTCAGGTTCAATGGAGTTTAACATCAACTATGTGGGAGGAGAGATACTGTATTGAGTTCTATCCCTACACTTTGGATAAGCTAGAAGATTGCAAGATGATTGCCTTTGTCTAAGGAGAGACGTAATATGATCATATTCTTAAGTTGCCTAACTCAAATGACTTCTTTGATTAGTAGTCTCCCAACTAAGAAGTGCATGCAGTTGCTCTTAACAGATTTCTCACACAGGTTGAGAAGTATGGGCTCATGTTGAACCCGAAGAAGTGCACTTTTGGAGTGATGTCCGACAAGCTTTTGGGTCACGCTATCATCAAAAATGGTATTGAAGTAGATCCCAATAAGGTAAAGTTGATTTGTGGGATGTTTATTCCCAGAACTGAGACCAAAGTTAGAGGATTCCTAGGACAGCTCCAGTATATTAACAGATTCATTGTTAAGCTTACTACTGTATGTAAGTCCATTTTCAAGCTTTTGAGGAAGAACCAGCCTTTTTATTTTGGATGAGAACTATCAATTTACATTTAAGAGGGTGAAGCATTACCTCTCTAACTCGTCAATTCTACAGCCGCCTCAACTGGTAAAACCATTATTGCTTTATTTAGCCTTAAAGGAGGAGGCAATGTGAGCTATGATTGCTCAAGAGAATGAAGCCAAAGTTGAGCATGTCATCTATTATCTAAGCAAAAAGCTATTAACAACAAAGTGCAAGTATAACACTATTGAAAATTTATGCATGGTTATGGTCTAGATCACTAAGAAGCTCAAACATTACTTCCAATCATACCAAGTTTAAGCAATCTCCAAGGTTGACCCTATGAAGTACTTGTATAAGGCTCCTTCTTTGGTAGGGAAGCTTTCCAGGTAGCTAATCTTGTTACTAGAGTTTGACATGCAGTACATTACTACGAAGGTAATCAAAGGCAGAGCAATTATCAAATTCTTAGCATCTAGGCCAATGGATGACTTTGAAACTTTTAAACTAGACTTCTTAAATGAGCACTTGGGGGTATTCGATGTCCAGAAATGGCAGTTGCACTTTGACAATGCAATCAACAGAAGAGGTGTAGGCATAAGAGTTGTGCTAGTCACTCTTGAAGGCAAAGTGATCATGCTTTCAAAGCAGCTAAGTTTTCTAATCACTAATAACATTGTTGAGTATAAAGCATGTTTATTCAGGCTCAAAGCATTAGTGCTAATGATTAGTGCTCAAGATGTAGAGGCATTTAATGATTTGACACTTATCATTAACCAATCCATAATTGAGTGGGACGTTAGAGAAGAAAGGCCCAAGCCTTACATTGAATACATGAAGCTCATGATTTACAATTTTATCTCATATAAGTTTATTCATACTCTACGTGATGATAATCAAATGGTCAATGCTTTAGCCATGTTAGCTTTAGTATGTGAGTGATCGTAGTGTCAAGTTCAACCTATGTTTATCAAGTAGTTAAGGATTCCTTGCGATAAGGGAGAATGGGCTATGACATTAGACCAGCAAGATAAGACTCCATGATGTGTTGATATCATAAATTTTTTGAGAGCCAGTGCTTATCCAAAAGAAGCTAATAAGACTGATAAGCTAGCTTTATGGAGGTTAGTAGCTAACTTTACTTGACATCAGTGTGTTCTCTACAGAAGAATGGTTGACAGTTTGTAACTTTGGTGTATATCAGGAAAGGAGATCAAAATAGTCATGCTGGTATTGACAGGTCTTACATGAATGCATTCACACTATACAGAAAGATCCTATGCCAAGGGTATTTCTGGCTTACCATGGAGACATACTACATATAGTTTATACAGTGATATCATGAGTGTCAAATTTATGGAGATTTGAACCATGTACTGTCATTTGACTGCTATATCATGGCCTTTCTCAGCTTGGGGAATTGATATTATAGGTAAGGTTCATCTTAATGCTTCTAATGGGCATTGATACATATTAGTAATTGTTGACTACTTTTCTAAGTGGGTGGAAGAAGAATCCTATAACAAATTGGGGGCAAAGTAGGTTACTAAGTTTATAGAGAAGAATCTCATATGCTGATATAAGGTACTATATCATTTAGTGTCCGATAACAAAGTGTAATTATAAGGCCAAGTGTATGATTTATTAGAGAGATATGGGATTGAGCATCATCAATCTTCTCCATATTGCCCTCAAGCTAATAGGGAAGTCAAAGTGGCTAATAAGAAGATCAAGCAAATCTTGGGTAAGACAGTATGGACTTACCGGGATTGGCATGAGTAGTTACTATTTACTTTGTAGGTTTATAAAACCACTGCAAGGAGTCCTACAGGTGTTAACCCCTATTTTGATTTATGGGAAAAAATCCATATTGCTAATTAAAGTAGAGCTGAAGTCACTTTGAGTTATTCTAGAAGCTTAATTGTTAGGGGTTGAGTGAAAAAATGCTAGATATAAGTAGTCGATTACTATTAATAAGAAGCGATTGAAGGCTCTCTATCACTTATAGCTTTACAAAAAATATATGGCAAATGTGTTTAATAAGAAGGTCAAGCCTATTGTTATACAAGAAGGTAATATGGTTCTAAAGCAAGTTAGATTGGCTATCTACAATCCCTGTGGAAAGTTTGGGCCTAACTAGGAGGGCTCATTCCTAGTTAAGAAGATTTTATCTAAAGGTGCTATCTATATCTCAGATTTGGAAGGGAACAAGTTCTCTGAGCTTCTCAACCTCAATCAATTAAAGAGATATTTTATCTAGAGCAAAGGAAAATTGAAATTTAGAGAAAGAATATAAAAGAGAAATTGAAATTAAAAAATAACATCTTAAAAAAATGAAAAATAAGTGGAATTGAAAAATAATAAAAATGAAAATAGTTATGATATGAGCTAAAATTCCCACCACTTCATGGCTTACATTTATTAATATACATAAAAATTATATATTTGATTTAAAAAATTATAAATTGTTTATTGTATTAAAAATTTAATTCAATTGAAATAAATTAAATATAAAAATGTTGTATATCTCATTATTCTTTCCTAATTCCATGAGCAGTGAAAGAATTTTATTGAATATATATATTTGTGCCTCGATCATCATCAATAATCATCATTCTACTCAAGTATGTGTGTACTTTTATCCTTCCCTTATAATTGAAACTTGGATCTTTGCATAATGAATACGGTGGATGAAAAAAAAGGACAGGATTCCTCTTTTCCAACTGTATCCTTATAGCTATAAATTAAGGTGGTCATCTACGTCTTCATTCATTGTAATCTTATAATATAATTAAAAGAGAGAGACTTGACAATAGGTGCTACCAATTAGCACCAAAAATATGAATTCCATAATAATGATCTTTGTTGGAATGCAAACTGCCTTTTACACTTCTCTCTCAGAGCTCACCCTTTCCCCTCAAACACTTGAATTCTAAATCCATCAGAAGCATGACAACTTTTGTTGATCATCATCTTTGATACTATTTTCCACTTGCCCTTCTTCTGTAAAATACCAGATTTCCTCTTAAGCCCTTCAACACCCTCAAACATAAAATCATCACCCATACAAGAAACCATTACTATAAGAAGCCTAACCACATTATCCATCTATTTCATCCACTGCTATGGAGATCCTTTCTTACCCTTGGCTTCACCAGAATTCTCACTATTTCCATCTTCCGTGAAACTTGGCTCATCATCTTCACTTACATAACTATCATTAGAGCATTAAAATGGTGAGTTGCTTTCCCTTTATTCAAATTTGTTGCATATACTTTGGGGATTGAGCCTTTCATTTCCAGTAACCCGAGGGGTTAATGATCATTATCAAGGCCATCAATCAAGTTAATGTGGCATTGATAGGTTAAGGAAGGATGACCTATCTGCGTCTACTATTGTCTACTAATGGGGGATTCAAGGTCTAACAACCCACCAACTAGACTTGACAAAAACTAACCTCCCAAACCTAAAGCATCCATATGTAAATAAAGTGAATTGATAAACTCCAAAACCTAATATTGTTGCTGAGTGGTCAAGAAAAGTAAGAAGAGGTTGAAGAAAACATCAACTCCACTTAATAAACTAAACTACTTAAATCATATGAAAGGTAATCCCCATTATCTGAAACTAAACCAAAACCAGAAACAATCGAAACCAAAAATTACACATTCTATTTTCCTCATTAAATCCAAATGCTACAAACTTAACATAAATAACACTAAATTGTAACCATTGAGATAAATAATCAATGACCCAAATTTACTAATCTCTTAT
>CANYBF010800743.1:0-24871 GCA_948192965.1 Dalechampia spathulata
ATTTTTTTAATGATTTAAGTGTAAAAAATTAATATTTAATTTTAAATAAAACACAGCAACAATTATTATAAAATTGACTAGACCTGCAAAGTTCAGCATCATAGTTTTCTCTTTCAAGTGAATTAATTTTGTTCTTTTTTCTTCAAGTCAACGAGCCCACAGTAAGTCTTTGTGTTCCTACTATGAGTCGATCATGTAGTGTTGGGTCCTCTCTTGAATGAAAATAGGGACAGATCTAGCAATGAAGGTTAAGTGTAATAACTATCGACTAGTTTAAACGCGGTTTATTTTCAAAACTTTGAATGATCTAACTGTATGCTGATAATTGAGAAAAATGTACATCAGAGTTGGAGCCGAGTATAAATAAATAAGTTATGATTGTAATGTTTCCTTGGCAGAAAGAAAACTGACCCTTCTTTATCGGAAATGGTGAGAGCAGCACGATTTGACAGAAGTGGAGTGAGGAGAGGAGCATGGAGTCGAGAAGAAGATGATAAGTTAAGAGGTTACATTGAGCAACATGGACACTGGAACTGGCGAGAGCTGCCCAAGTATGCAGGTAGCTAGAGAAGAATCTAAGATAATTTAAAAGGGTTTTATTTTCTTATACTTTGGTTGGTGTTATGCTGTGATTAACAGGATTATCAAGATGTGGCAAGAGTTGCAGACTGAGATGGATAAATTACCTTCGTCCAGGCGTGAAACTTGGAAACTACACAAAAGAAGAAGATGATTTGATCATAAAATTAAGAGAACAACTCGGAAATAGGTATAGATCTATGTGTTTGTATTCCAAGTTAGTGGGATGATATAACTGACATGAATGCCACTTATTTTATATAATATCACATCTCTTATGTGCATCGCAGATGGTCAAAAATAGCAGCAGAGTTGCCAGGAAGAACAGACAACGAAATTAAGAACTACTGGCATAGCCATCTAAAGAAGCAAAAAAACGGTGCATCAAAGCAGGAAGCAAGTGAAAGAAAAAGAGATAATGCTAGCACAACTCGGAGAGTAGAGAATTCCATGTCTCCTCCTCCAATATTAGAAAGCAACCCATTCTCTCCGATGCCAAATACTAACGGTTTACTCTCTTCATTGGCATCTGATCCTGCCATAGTTGCTGCTTCATCGAGTCCAACTACAGGTTTTTCTGCTGAAACATACGAAGAAACTGGTGGGGTTGATTTTTGGACACGAGCATTTCCAGCTGATGAAGAGGAGTTCCGTACAAAAACTTCACTAGAAGATGAACAAATCCTATCATCATACATTAAATATCATGAATATTGTGTAAATTTGTTCTATGATGTGATGCAAGAATTTTCCGCTGCTTCTAACTGCATCAAATCTATATCCTGATATGAGTATTAACTGCATCCATCTTTCTTTCTTTATAAAATCCATTAATTTTTATTATTTATTAATCAAACTCTATGGCTGGAAACTCAGATTGAATTTCTACCTCACATGTAAGATGTGGACATCAATGTCGGAATTCTATTAGATCTCAATATCATATTAACTTTTATTTATTAATAATATTTTTTTATAACATTCTTATTATATGATTTCTTCTTCAATATCTTCCATATCGTTACTTTCAAGTTTTCTTTAAAATAATGTATAATACATATATAATTCAAGTTTATCATGTAAGATTATGATTTTATTAATAGTATGATGTATCAATTTTCATTAAATATTAAATATTTATTAATTTTATATTAATTAATATATAATTATCATTAATTATATAAATAATAATAAATAAATATTTAATATTTAATGAAAATTAATACATATTATTATACTATTAATGTATTTATAATTCTATATGATGAATATGAATTTTGTAAGAATTTTTCTATATATCCTCCACATGCCATAGAAATTTAATATTTTTATTTTATTTTATTTATTACATATACATAAATTAAATACACATGTCCACATATATATATCAAAATATCTAATTACATGTGCATCAAACTAAAACAATACCTATATATTTTAAAACTTTTCAATTTTTAGTTTTCTTATTGATATTAAATATAATTAGTGAAAAATATTAAAAATTAAAATATATTTATTATATGATAGCTAACTAATGCATTTTGTCAACGTTCAAATCAAAATAAAATTTAATTAGTCTACTTTTATATTATTTTAAAAAGTCATAATTTTATATTTTTCTCTATTTTTTTTTCTTTCATTAAACTTAGTCATATATGATAAATTCAAAAGAATTTATCAAGAATCTCACAGATTAATTGGATAGACTCTATCAATTATAATTATAACTTAGATTAAGAAATTAAACAATAATATTCTAAAATAATTCTGATACTTAAATTAATATCGATTATATTATTAATTATATTATGCATGTGAGTTATTAATTTTGATTAAACCAATAATAATTATACTTAAAATCAATATTCTACAATAAAGAATAATTTTAATTTTTTTAAAAAAATATTAAATTCATTACAAGTAATTAAGAAAACTATATATGAGAGAAAAAGAGAATTATTTATCTAAATTGTGTTGGAGTAGGATTTAATTTTTTTAAAATTTTCTCTGATATTATTAAACAAAGTTAGATTTAATTATTATATAATCAATGGAGCATTTTATATTTTAATAAATCAAAGAAAAACCAACTGAAGTATGACGTGTTGGATGACGTATATATATAGCATTTCAATGACGCAATGTCGTTTTCGCTACCAAAAAAAATTTATCAAAACATCCATTTATATTTTAAAATTAACTTTATTAATTAAAAATTTCATCAATCATTATTGTTCGCATTGTTTTGTTATTGTCACCGTCACCACCAACTCCATCAACCATCAACCACTAACCATTAGTGCTATAATTTAACCGCATAATATCAAAAAAAATATAAATAAAACATTCATAATTATAAAAATTACTAATAAATAATATATATTTAATTTCAAAATTTTATTATTTATTTTCATAAATTTATTATTATTTAATTTTTTCAAAAAAATTAATACTATCAAATTTGATAAATATATGTATATACTATAGATATAATAAATATTTATTAATTTTATGATATATATGATTGATAAATATGTACTACATATATTATAAGATAAATCAATTAATCTATTATTTCTAATATATATATATCATCTAGTAGGTAAGGTAAATGAATTTACAAATCATAAATATTATAAAATAGATAAACATATTTATCATATATATTATTTAATAGATATGATATATAAGTTTATACATCATATATACTTGATAGATATCTACCATATTATATATACATGATAAATGTATATATCAAAATATATTTTATAATATTATAATAAAATTATTAGTAAAATAATAAATTTATTAAAACAAAATACATTTTCATATAACATTAATAATAATAAGAAAAAAATCAATTTAAATTCAAAAGTTTTTATATTAATTTTTAAATATCATATGCATCACTTTTATTTATTTTATCTATTCATATAAATAAAATTATATTTCATTCAAAAAATAAATATCATAATATTTAAAAATACTCGATAAATATGATAAAAAAAATAACAGTATTTAACAAAATATAATAAAAATATCCATATAATTTCCTTAAAAATTTTGAAAGATATCAATATGACATTTATCAAAATATCGAAAGCAATTTATTACATATTTTATAATTTCCTTAAAATTTATCGCACGTTTTGCATGATTTTAACGTCATGGTCAATTGAATTTTACAGCTTCCATGCATTTGTCAATTAAAAGTTTATGTTTTGTCCTTTAAATAGCAATGTTGAAGGATTTTTTCTTTTTTTCTTTTTTTCTTTTTTTCTTTTGCTTTCGTGGGTCAAGTCAGCGAGACCACAGCAAGTCTGTGTGTTCCTACCATTACTCGATCATGAAACGTAACTCTGCTGGGTCCTGTTTTAATGAAATGGCGATAGATCAGCCTATGAAGGTCAAGTGTAACTATCGACTGGTGTGAACGCAGTTTATTTTCTAATCTCTTGAGTTGTTTAAATGTAAGCTGGTAATCGAGGAAAACTGTACATTAGGGTTGAGGCTGAGTACAAATAAGTAGGCCTTTTTAATCTATCCGGAATGGTGAGACCAGCACGCTTTGACAGAAATGGAGTGAGGACAGGAGCATGGAGTCGAGAAGAAGATGATAAGTTAAGAGACTACATTGAGAAACATGGACGCTGGAACTGGCGACTGCTGCCCAAGTATGCAGGTGGCTAGAGATGAATCTAAGCTAATTTAAAATGGTTTTATTTTCTTATGCTTTGATTGGTGTTATGGTGTGATTAACAGGATTATCAAGATGTGGCAAGAGTTGCAGACTGAGATGGATGAATTACCTTCGTCCAGACTTGAAACGTGGAAACTACACAAAGGAAGAAGATGATTTGATCATAAAATTAAGAGAAAAACTCGGAAATAGGTATGGATCTATGTGTTTATATTCCAAGTTAGTTGGACGATAGAACTGACATGAATCCCACTTGTTTTATGTAATATCACATCTCTTATGTGCATCGCAGATGGTCCAAAATAGCAGCGGAGTTGCCAGGAAGAACAGACAATGAGATTAAGAACCGCTGGCATAGCCATCTAAAGAAGCGAAATAGCGGTGCATCAAAGCAGGAAGCAAGTGAAATAAAAAGAGATGATATTGGTACAACTCTGAGAGTAGAGAATTCTCTCTCCCCTCCGATATTAGAAAGCAACCCATTTTCTCCAATGCCAAATAATAAGGAGTTGCTCTCTCCATTGGCATCTGACCCTGCCATAGTTGCTGCTGCATCAAGTACAACTACAGATTTTTCCACTGAAAGGTACGACGAAACTGGTGGAGATGATTTTTGGACCCAAGCATTTGTAGCTGATCGGGATTTCCCTACAACACCTTCACTAGAAGATGAACAAATACTATCTTCATACATTAAATATCATGAAGATAGTCTAGATTTGCTCTATGATGTAACGCAAGAATTTTCTGCGATTCTGACTTCATCATCTAATTGCTATTAAGTATCATATGTATAACATGATTTGAGGATCAACTGCATCCATCTGGCTTTATAATACACTCGATCAATTCATAAGTGTGCCTCGTTATAGCTCTTTATCGCTGCAATCTGGAAGAATTTCCAAGCAGCATGTGTAAGGCATGCATTTCACTTCTACTTATCCAAATATTTTCTAATTTATTCCCTTTAACCCTTTTAAACTTCTATCCAAACGGATAAAAGTAAAATACATAAAAAGAAGAATGTGTTATATAACGTAGTAGAATTAAATATGTTCCAAAAAGTCTTTTATATGATTATGTTCGTTGGTTTTTTTCTCCGAGAGCCGACAAGCATTGTCTTTGACGATTCCCCCCGCGTTTAACATGTTCTCTTGGCATGTGATAAGTCTATCATATCAAACATTTCAACATAATTTATTAGTTTTAAATCTTTCCAAATTTTGAATGCTATTAATGATGCACTTCTGTCCCACAATTTATTCATATCAACCAATTTTATTCAACATCCTATTCCCTTTTCTACTACCAAGTCGTTGGCCCCTTATCCTAATCTATGGAGGCAGTTTTTTTTTTAACTTTCTCATATCTCACCTTTTTTCTAAAAAATATCACATTTTTTTAAAAATAACATATTAATTCAAAATAAAATAATATCAACTCAAATTCTCATAAAATTTTACCAACCAAATACAATACTAATCAACTATAACTACATAAAAATAAATATACTTTAAATTATCTCATTTTATTATCAATAAAAAAATATATTAACATAAATTATAAATTCATATAAAAATATGTAAATTTTTTTTAAATCTGATTTTAATAATAAATTCTTTTATATCTATTATTTTTTTATATAAAAAATATTTTTATTTTTTAATAATAAAAGATATTTTATAGTTTTTTTCATTTTTGATATTTTTTAACCTTTTACTTTTTAGTATATAATGTATTAGTTACTATAAAAATATTTTTTAAAATTAAAAATTATTAAAATATAAAAGTATATTATTTTAAAAATTATAATTTACAATTTTAGTTTCTAAATATACATTTCAAATCCTTTCAATATGTATTATATATATGATATATTTTTCAAAAAGTTTAAATTTTTTTAAATAATTTTTTTAATTTTGTATTTTTAAAAAATATATTTTTATATTTTCATAATTTTTGAAAGATTTTACTATATTTTTTGTAAAAAATCATATTAAAAATCATGATTAAAATTTTTTTCAATGTATGTATACATATAAAGAGTATACGAATAGGATACAAAAAATATATAATAGAGATACAAGAAGTATATAATAGGTTTACAAAAAGTTTACAAATTATAATTTTTACGACTTAAAATATTAAAGATATATGTATTTATAATATATTGTATGAAATATAATATCTGATATGTAAGATTGTACATTACTAGCTAACTTACATATTTGTTATCCCTCGTATGAAATTTAATAGAACCATATTTCTCATCCACTATAAGTTAACGTGAACAACTTCATAATCTAAACCAAATAGAATTTTAATTTTCTGTTTGGTTATTGAGACAGTAATTACAAGATAAACAAAAAAAAGGGAAAGGAAAATCAATGAGAAGGAAAATTCTAAAGCTCACTATATATTCAACACTAGTGAAGATTACATCCTCGAATGAAGAACCAACCACATCCATTTGATAGTTGTGGGTGAGATCTTAAGTGCATCAATTTTCTTTTTCATTTTTCTTTTTTTCTCCTATTAGGTATCTATAGAACTAGAATTTGATTCAATAACTATAAATGAAAAAGAAGAATGAAGAAAGAAAATTGTAGATCTAAGAAAGAAGAAAATGAAGAATAAGAAGAAAGAAAAATGAAGAAGAAGAAAGAGGAGTGAAGAAGAAAGAGAAGTGAAGAAGAAGAAAAATCCTATGAGAGAAGAACAAAAAAAGAGATGTGTATGAGATAAGAATACAAAAAATAAGATATGATAAAAATGAAAAGAATGAGTAATAGAAGTATATAGAGATATGAGAAATTGAAGAAAATTTAAAGAGAAGCTATATTGAGAAGAATTGGGTAAAAATAAAAAAAAATTAATAAAATATATTTTTAGTTAAAACAAGGTAAATTTGGAAAAAAAAAATTTACCTTGAATTTTTAAAAATATAAAATAAAAACTTGCATATTTTGTAATTATCCCTAAATTATATCATAAATAAATACGATGTTAATATGAGATAATAAATCAATGGATTTTTTATAAGTTGAATAAATGGTAGAAAGCGTTAGAATAATAAACTTTAAAGTAACAATGTAGTATGTAAATAATAAAGTTGAATCGTGATAATGTCATTATCTTTAAAGGATATTTGTCAAATGATTATCCTTCTAAGGTTAAATGAGTTCTTCCACTTTGTTAATTAGTAGAAAGCATGAACAACAAACTCGTACTCAAACTAAGTTGAACTAGCAAGCAAGTAATGGAAAGAAGAGAATAAAGAATAAAAGAAAATATTTTTGATTATAGTGTGTTTTTATTTTGAAGTGAGATCTTTTATTTATAGTAAAATTGAAATAAAAAATTGAATATTGAAAATGAAAATGAAAATTTTGGATTATTGATATGGAGATCATGGGTTGATAGAGAGAAGTGAATGCATGTAAGGAGGTGGAAATCCATTCGGATTGGACTTTTGGTCAATCTTATATGCACAAGGTCTTATTCATTTTCCAAGTTCTTTATGAGCCCAAGAAGATATTCTTAGTAATAAACCCAATAAATGATTCATAATAAAAGAATATAGGATATGAAATCTTTTAGAATAGTTTTATATCTTTACAAATCCTGATATAATGAAGTAAGAAGAAGTTATCAGTTCATAAATATGTAATAGATAAAAAATAGAAAAAATATTTAATTTAAATATCAAGTTAATAATATATATATGACATGAAATAATACGTTTCATTCTACAATAGGAATTGATATCATTTATATATAAATAAATAAATAAATATATATATAAATATTTCTATTTGAATCCATGATTTTTGAGTTTTAAAACTCGTATACTAAGTTAAGTAGATGTTATTGATTTGAAAAGATTTTACATGGATCCGGAATTTGAGTGTATGAACTCACTTTAACTAGCGTGATGGAGATCAAGTTGAATGATATCTTAGAGCATTATAGGGACTGGATTCTGAGGAGCTTGTTTATAAGCTTAAACTCCGAACACTATCCTCGCCTAGGTTATTCTAAAATTTATGCTTGCTTTGAGTATTTTTATGCATGAGTGTTAATGGAAACAATCAGCAGAATCACGAATTTGTTAAAATGTTGATGCCTACCTAACATAAACATATGCATGGACACGGTCCATCTCCAGGGCGACGGAGGTGACAGGAATTACAGTCCAGCCAGCAGGAAATGTAAACCCTTTGAAAGAATAAATCAAGACAAAATATTTGATTAGTTAACATAATAAGATTGGATAAGCATCAACACCTAATATGAACACTTGTCCAGAACCTTTGCCTAAAGTGCATATTTGATGGTGCAAGTCAAATCTGCATGGATTAACAAGTGCTCAATTGCCGGCGAAAAGTTATATTTGGATTCTGGTTTAACCAATCATCCTTAGCATAATGTGCATATTTGGTCATCGAAAGCCAACCAATTGTCACGTGAACAGTTGCTGGCATGCCACTCATTGGAGTCTCCCTTGTGGTTGCCATGCACCAGCTCGTTCTTATCCCTTCAGCCAGATAGACTGCTATATATAATGTAGATGGCACCATCAAATCATTCATAACCGATACTTGAAAAAAGGATTAGTGCGAATCAGAAACCGATCACATGGCGAAAATGACTGCTGAGGCTTTCATGTTGCTGCTCATCGTCTTGGCTTCTCGTAAGTCTTCTCAAATTAACAAAACTCGAGAACCCATGTTGATTTTAATATATATAACGAAAATGAAACAAGAACGATACGTTCCCATGCATGATAAACACGTCATGGAATAAGTAACTGAATGGCAAAATTATTGTTGGGAATTTGGCAGATGAGATGATGATGCGGCCGACTGAGGCACGTATTTGCGAAAGCCCTAGCCGTAACTTCAAGGGTAAATGCATGGATGATAACAAATGTGCGGCGGCCTGCAGGCAGGAAGAGTTTCTCGATGGCAAATGCGTCGGATTCCTTCGCAAATGTTATTGTTACAGGAATTGTTAAAGCCTAATGCTGCTTCCCTTAGGCTAATATTATGCCTTCGCTGAATAAAAATATATTTTATTCGTATTTCCTATTTCAAAAAACTCCATTATTGCTTTTATAAAAATATTTACTTTGCTTATTAAATATTTTCTTATTTTTCCAATAAATAAAATATTTAGAACTTATAAAAATATAAATATCATCGATATCTTTTAGAAAATTAATTTTTTTAATTATTTATGGAAAATTGTGAATAATATACAGTTTTTGAAATATAATACTAATAATAAACATGAACTGAAGAGATTCCCAGCGATAACAGAGTTGGTCGTGTCCAATTCCCAGGCACCGACATTCCGGCATTCGAGACAAACAGTCGACTCGCGTCACTGGCATAAGATTCCGGGCAAAGTACTCTGCCGAATATTTGACTATTGTCATTTAAATGAAAAAAAAAAATTTTAAAATTTATATAATTTTTATGTTTTCATTATTATTAAAAACGTAATTCCTGAAAAATTAATAAATAGGTAATTGGATAATATATAAGTTTAAATATAATTAAATTTCTTTTTCAAATCAATATCATAATTTTATTATATATGATTCACGTAAAAACTATACCTTATTTTTAATAATATTAATAAGTTTATGCTCATATATCAACGATCACAATTAACAAAACAGCAGACAGGGAATCATGCAAGTGTCATCTCACGTGATTTCTATCAGTCTAACTTCTGGTCTATAAATTGAAGTTCCATCTCCATCTCCATCACCATCTTTTTCTAACAGTGTTGGGGACTTTCAGCTGTTAAGAGACATGGATAAACCTTCTCTTGGCCTTTTCTTGTTGATGCTTCTCATGCTATCTTCTCGTGAGTCTGCTTTTCCTCTTCTATTTCGATGATCCCTTTTCATTGTTTTGCCTTTATTCTGTGTTTTATATATAATCATATTTATTTTTTCAAGTTCTTTAACGTTTATTTATCTTGTACCGAACTCTAGTATAAGATGTTTCAATGTACATGGAAATGTTACAGAAAACGTGGTGGTTCCGGCGGAGGCAAGGGTATGCGAGTCACAGAGCCACCACTTTCATGGGGCATGCGGGGGAGATCACAACTGTGCATTAGTGTGTAGGACGGAAGGATTTAGCGGTGGCAATTGCAAAGGATTCCGACGCCGCTGCTTTTGCACCAGGCTCTGTTGACGAAAATCTCTTACATGCCATGCCACGCCACGAATAAACAAGGTTACTTCTCTTACAGAGGGAAACAGTTGTGCTTGTCTCTTTATTCCGTTGCATTTTCCATCTTATGTCTGTGTCTGGGCCTCGCATGTTGTCTTTCTTCGGGACCATATGTGGTGATGCCTTAGTAATTATTCTTGTTTAACCTCCGTGATATCCGCTTACTAAATTATCCATTTTTGGGAGAAATTTTTGGATGATTCAGCTTTATCATTAATAATATAATAGTATATGTTAATTTTTATTAAATATTATATAATTAATATAAAATTAATGAACATTCAATATTTAATAAAAATTGATACTTATCTATAATTTTAAATGATAGATTCAGATCATCAAAAAATGTTTCCATTCTGAGTTCAAAAGTATAGTAAACAAGTGATAAATCAAAAAAAACTAATATTGAAAAAAATGAATGACAATAATACCCTTCCATGAATACATCAATTAACAAAACAAAAATATACAAAAATCTAGTTACAGAAGAAGAAAAGAGCAAAAAGCAACACCAATTTCATTATAACAAAATGCATCATCTTTAAAATCCAAATCTAAATAAACACATATATGAATTGAACATACACCCAACAACAGATTCAGATAAAATCTTGCTTTGTTAATTGGCAGTGATCAGCTCAGCATTGTGCTGGTTTTTTTCTATCAGAAGAACGCTTTAGTTTTCAAACGGTAAAGCAGCTTCTTCTTCTTAGATGTTGGGTTGTGAATGGTTAGCACTACCTTACCAGGTTCGCCAATTTTGTAATTGTTGCTGACCACTGGTTCTTCTGTTTCCTTTATTTTTCTTGCCTTTTGAATTATAACTGTGTAGCTTTCTTCTGCGCTTGGCACGAATTCTGCCCCATAGTTCACTTCCCATCCCACCACTCTTACTTCCCAGGTCAGAATACATGTCTGCATGTTGAATTCACATCATAATCTTTCCTTGGATTCTTTGAGGAAAGCGTACAAAAGAATATAGCCTGTCAAATCAAGAAATGGTCGATTGTTTTACCTCTGAGACAGGGAATTCAACTGTATGTTTTGCTGCTGGTTTAATGGTGATCTCAGTAACAGTATCGGCTATGCCAAATTCTCCATCTTTACAGAGTCCTCCATACTTGACAGGTATTTGTTCAGCAGAAATATACCTAAACGATGGTGCAAAAATGCAAAATTTATCTCACGGATTGCTAGTTTGGGAAAAGAGAAGCCTTTCTTATACGTATATATTCAAGTTATTGGACCAACCTGAGAAGGGTCTCTGCAGATCTTGAAGGGCCTGCAAACAGGAACTTGCTTCTTGTTCTCTGAGTCAAAAATGGGCTTATCATTTTATTAAACGCTATATACCACCATGGCACATTGATGAAAACCTGCAAATACATAGTAATTGCGTTCAAATTAAAAGTCTTTGCTGATTCGTTGCTAGTATCAAGCAAAAGGGACATCATATATGCATGGAGAGATTCCGACAGATGTCATCTGAAATACCTGTTTTGCTACAAATTCAGGATAATTGTCTTGGAGCAATTGAAGTGCCTGTTTGGTAGCTTGTCTAAGCTCCCTCTTGCTAGGTCCAGGAGAATTCTTCAGGTCATTAACCTGAACAATGGTGGAAATACCACCAGGCCTGAAATCCAGCTTCCTGATGCTCCTTTCCAAGAACTGGATTCTCCACTTCAGGAATCTATTCCTCTTCTCTTCGTCAGAGAAACATTTCTGATAAAGCTCTTTGTCTTGGAATTCGCCGTATACATTGTAGCATACTGGATGCCCTTCTTTATCAATTCCATGCATGAAAACTGTCTTCCCTAGATCACCATCACCCATGTCTTGTTCAAGCAATTCATCTATTCCGAATTCCTTTCTCCATCCAATTGTGTTTTTAAGCATGGTAAATGCATCTTTCACTTTGAAATCTCTAGCACGCAGAAATTTCAGAAGAATCACATCACTTCTTTCATCTGCCAGAAGTGGAATCCCCCAAATGGAAATTTCCTCTGCTGGAACTGATTTAACATCTTTGGCTTCCTCCTCCACAGTGGATGAGACAGTTTCCTCTGCAGCTGGCTCTTTTGAGGCCGGTGGCAAAGTCTGCTCTGAAGGAGCCGAAAATGAAACTGCGACGACAGTCTCTTCAATAGCTTCCACCGTCTTTGCACCGTCATCATCTACAGTAGGATCAGAAGGAGCTTCAGGCTCTGCCTTCGCTTCTTCTTTTTCAGCCGTCACTTTAATCTTTCCCTCTTTTACATCTTCTACTTTGGTTTGTTCGGCTTCAATAGCTTGAGGCTCTGCCTTCACTTCTTTCTCAGGTGCAGGCATTTCTGTCGCCGGCTTTTGCTCCTCCGCCACCGCAGCAGCTTCTTTATTTTCTTCTTTCTCCTCTTTTGCCGGTGAAGTTGAAAGTTTAACATCAAAAAATCCATGCTTATCAAGAGCTTCTTGCACTAGCTGTCTAAGCTCTTCAATGGCTTTCTTCTCAGAATCTAAAAGATCAGCAACCTTAGTGCTCTCTTCGTTAAAAGAAGCAGCCTCAGGAATTTTCTCATCACGATCAGCAGCCACAGTTTCCAAAGCCTCATCAGCCTGCTTCGACTTGAAAGGCTTCTCCTCAGTCACGGGAACTGGAGGTGGTGCCTCTTTCTCAAGAACCTGCAATGGTGCTGGTGTTATTTTCTCAGCTTGTGGAACGTCAGCAACTACGACAACTTCTTCAACCGGCATTGCCAACTCTTGTTGAGCTTCCTTCTTGACCTCCTCGGCCATTATAATCTTTGCTCAAGAAATAGCAGGGAGCACGATAGAGAAAGAGGGAGAGGAGTGATGATGGAAACGGTAGGACGGAGAAAGCAGTTATAAGGAGCACGAGTGGCCCACGTTCGTATGAGTTTAGCGTTGAAACACGGAACTGCTTTCTCCAGTTAATACGACGCCGGATCACATAATAAATCTTGAATTTTTGAAAATTTAAAGTTAATTATTAATAGGGAAAAGAGAACGGGTGGGTGGGGTGAAAGGCGTGGGGTAGTGTGAAAGGTAAAAGCCGAGCTGTCATATCATAAAAGCCAGCTAAGCAACCTCAATATTTGTCTATGCGGGGCCCATTCTCATCCATTTTACAATCTGTTGTCTTTCTTTCCTGCTTTTTCCTTTGCATGGCCTCCGCGACCAGTATTATTAAGATTGCCTTTTGATTTAACATACCATCTTAATTTGCAGAAAGAAAATCATAATAGATTATTAAATGGGCATAACCCTAATGTTATTAGGTAAATAAGGTTAAATAGAGAATTAGAAGATAACTAAGGTTGAATCCTAAAATAAAACTAAATAATGACAAAAGTTGGGAGATTTGAGACGGGCTTTCGGCCAAAAGAAAGAGCACAATCATCGCCGATTGCAACGGGCGTCAGATGGGAAGAATGATGGGGAAATGTGCAGGCATGTTTAAAGGGTGAAGTGGACCCTGCTGAGTTCAACAGGGAACCCACCAAAATTCTTTTCTTTTTTTTCTAATCAAGATGAGACCGTTGATCAGAATTAGTCTCACAGGATCCTCCCTTCTTCTTCTTCTTCTTCTTCTTCTTCTTCTTTATCCATCCTCGAATATAATTTGATTATGAAATAATGGATTAAAAATAAAAATAGGAATTTTATGAAAAATCATGACGGCAGGAATGGGTTGTCGGTGTGGGACAGATCAATATCGAAAAGTAGTGGGTGATGAATGAATGAATCATCTTTAGAATTAGAAGCTGTTCCAATTATTGGTCATCCTTTTCTTATCTGTATTCAACAATCATTCATCTCACATCCTCCCCTTTCTTTCTTCAATTCCTTTAAACTTTTTTCCTTTTCATTAAACATTTGGAGGGGGAGCCCGGATCCAACCCGGATGGATTATGGCCTTGGCTTTTTGATAATCATGGGTGGTGATTGTTTCTTCTTGGACGTTTTGCATTTTTTTTTTGTCACTCTTCTGTTCCAAGAGTGATGGACATGGTGAGATAGTAATTGCAATGAGTCAAACTTCACGTCCACAATGATGGAATAAGTTTGAACGAATCATGGAAGGAGATGCTCCATTGTTCTTCATCATGTAGTCAACCGATGAAGTCGCAAAAGAATATGATAGAATCATGAAACAAGATGGAACAACGAAGCTAATCGAATACCAAAAGTAATGAATATGACAAAATAAGGATGCCTGGGATAAGTCGTTCTTGCTTCAGAAATCCATTAAATCTTCGTTCTCTGCATGCAAACAGCGATTTATCAGATTGCAACCGTTGCCAGAATAATCCAAGCTTCTTTCTCAGCAACTGCGATCAACAACTAATATAACAGACTTTGAATAGCTATAAATCTCTGCCCCGAGTGCATAACTTTACAACATATCCAACATGTCACCTCGAGGACAACATTTTCCAGGATAAACATGTAGCATGACATCTATAATACAAGTATCCTCAGCCTGCATCCCACCATATCCAACCTATTCGGCTGTGGACATTTATGCCTTAGTATTCTGGTTACATGCACCAAGTATGCTGGTTTAACAAGCAAGACGGTTGATCCTCGTACAAAATTTATATTGGTTAATGCTATTTTGCCCGATAACTTTTCTTATCCCAACATTTTATCCCACCTGATATTGCATTGTTTATTTCCAAACATGCGCGTTGTAAACATGTAAACAACATATATCAGTGTGGTATCTCCACATCAAGCAGGATAAAGTGTTGGGAAAGAATATCAAGTTAAATAGCATTACCCATATGCATTTTACTGTAATAATATGTACAATGTTATTTGTCAACGAAACAACGGTAATATGCCCCACTGATGCAAAAAACCTTCCCCGGTGGTGACTTCAAGAACCAGTAGAACAAGAACTGCTAACATAGCTGCTCTTCCATTCCAGGTTTCTGCACTTCTTGTCCAACCCCATTCCCAAACTGTCACTGGTGATGGTAACTCTCTTCGTTTTGAATCATAAGTAGCCAGCAATTCCTCTACACTGCCAAGTGGAACTAAAGACTGTAGAGAAACATAAACCAAAAATCAGACCACAAAATAAGACACAGAGGCCAGCCTAGAACTACTTCCGTTTGACAGCAAGAGCAAAGCTACTGACATAATTACGACCTCTTTTCTTACCAGAGCCGTTTCTCAAACAGAGTGCAAATAGTTATTGCAAAAATATATGTTTCATAGCAACCAGAAGGTAGATCTTTACGTCAAACAGAAAAAGAAAAGATATTCTAGCATCTCATGGTCATGCTTAAAGAAGAACAATGCAAGTTAGCACAAAACCTGTCGAGCTTCAAGATTTGAAACAGCCATAGCTCCAACGTATGGAAGAGATTCAACTACAGCATCTGCCAAGTCTGAAATGAAGGTTGGTTCACATCCTAATGCAGGAACACGTCCCCATTTTTCTATACCAGATTTAAGAGCCAACTCTTTATACTCGACATCAATTTCTTCCAAAGTTTCAATATGTTCGCTAACAAAGCTGGGAACCAGACATCAAAAGTCAACAGGAGCTTCAAGAAAGATACTGAGTTCAAAATGAACCAACATGCAGCTTGTACAAAGCTACTCAGAAAAGAATGCACCAAATTATCACATCAGAATGCTAATTCACAAATTACAATACCTAATAGGGACTGCTAAAAGACTCTTCACTCCTTTTCTTCCAAGTTCAATAAGTGTATCATCAGTGTAGGGTTTTAACCATTCCACAGGTCCAACTCTGCTCTGTAAGAATATTCAGAACAATATCATGTGATTTGCCATGAAGTAGTTTTGGAAGAGTAAAAGACTTCAAAAATGGCGGGGAATGAACAAAAGCATTATGTCCTACCATGAATTCACCTAAATATAGAATCATGTTGAGAGCTAAATCAATCAATGTAATCAAATTCATGTGTGTGTGCGCACATACAAACCATAATAGGTCGTCAAAGATCTACCCCTGGAATTTACAACTCAGCAATATTTTACAAGCTCCCATTCTATTATGATTTTTTGCAGTGACTCTCAGACTTTTAATATTCAATTTATTTATTCTCACTAATGAACGAATGCCGAAAAAATAAAAGCACCTGGTTTCCATGTGTGTTCAACATGCTTTCTATTTTCCAGGATTTGGACAGTTGTGAAGGATAACTATTGAGAAAACAGTTACCTCTCCCGCAACAACTTGGCATACTGTATTAAATATCAGCAAAGAGTAGGTAATTTTTTGGCAACTCAGCTTGTCTAGAATGAGAATCGTAAACACATACATTTACACTACTTAGGAACCTCCGAAGTTAATGGCCCTGGCGCAACTTGTTGGTAGAGAAAATTCCACATAGTCCCATAGAGTAAGTCCTTGCATCTCAAGGTCAATCAAGCTTAATTTGAGTTTTTCTTTGTTTTCTGTTCTTCCATTTTATTTTTGATATAATGTAACCATGAATAGACTATAACAACCATGAATAAACTAGAAAGAATACAATGAAGGTATTAACAATTCTTGTTATCGGAAATTTAAGAGTAGAGGTATTCATTCATGTTGTTCATAAGTGGAAAGGAATTCATGCTACCATTCAAAGAAGAAAAGCTACAAATGTGATGAAACTCAATACATCAAAAGTGATAAGCAATTACTTATGAAACAATATATTATGGGATTCAGATGACATTAAAATCAGAACTACCTGATATGCAAGTGTGTACGCATTAGTTATTTTTCTTTTTTCCAGCTCTTCAATTATCAAATCCACGCATTCCTCCATCTCTGCTTTGTATGGATCACCAGCCTCTTCTACATAAGCAAGTGGCACACCATGTGCACTAAAAAATATCACAACCTACATCACATATTATCAGTTAAGTTCTCTTCCAAAATACTAAGATGACAAGGAGCATAAAGGTCGATTGAGTGACTCAAAGATATAAATAATGATCCTCAGGTCAAAAACATTGATCATATTAAAAAATTATAGGGTGAGAAAGTTAAGAGGCAGACCTAGACTAATGCCAAAAAAGTGATCGAGAATAATTACTCTACATCTTCGTAAGAAGTCCCCAAAATCATGTGGAGTGATAAAGCAGGAACCACATAACAAACCAAATCATCAACTTGAAAATAAGCTTAAATTGAATTGAGTTGAGTCAAGAATTAATATTCCACCCAAATACATCTAATATAACATAGAAACAAAGAAAATGCTAAAAAGTAGGGCTACAAGACAAGGAAAATGTAAGTTCTCTTACTAAAAGAAAGAAAAGCAGGACAATGAGGTCAAAAATTGGGCCTTTGCAGCATCTTTAATTTAAGCATGGATTAGTTTGTTATTTTACTCCAATGTTTCCTTTGATAAGCTTTTCATTCATCTTCTTTTCTTTTTATTATTTTCACTTTATCAAGGAAAAAATAGATATTTATGTTAATTCATGTACGAAACATGAACTCAATTTGGAACCTTGCATCAATTCTTGAGTAGAAGAGGTAAAACATAATAACTTAGAATCAAATCCAATAAAAAATGTATCAACCTTTTCAGGAGAATCAAATTTCTGTAATTCCATTTCAATTAAATTTGCCATCGCTTTAATGTATCCTTCACGCTGGTACCAAGAAGGTATCACTGTGTGCTGCATGTTAACAAGATACTCATCTTCCCTGGAAAAACATCAGAAAATATTATTTCTGATATATGGTTTAAAATGATGAAATGTACATGCTGCATCACTCAATACCCACCGAAATATACTCTCCAAGAGACGAAGGCTTGAACCACTAGTTGATATAGAGAATTGTGGATAAAGCGGGAGCACCACCAATTTTGTGATTCCATCTCTTTTTATCTAACCACCGAACAGAAGATCCAGAAGTTAGGTTCACAAATCTTTATTCAGGCCTCCGTGGTGACAGATTGACAAAAATTTATACATTTTACCAATGTCACCATGCACTAAAATTGCTATGAGTTCATTTCACTAATAACATAAGTACACTAAGATAACAATGAAAGAAAATTGAAGAATTGAAGCAGTATGGAGTTGTTCACTGATTATGCCATATGTCAAATTATTCAATCATGGTATTGCAGGTATGATCCAATGAATAACTGGACAATTAAGCATGCAGGTAGTAATTTCAAATGTCATAAACAAGCCATGATTTTTCCATTACTGATGTACTTTTCTACTTCAGAAAGCAGATGTGTTACGGTTGACCAAAATTAAATTAATAAAAATGAACCACGAGAATTCTAATAGTTATTGTAGAAATTCTATGGGCCGAAGAGAGTGTTGGACTGAATTCATAATAGTACATCAAATGTCATATGCATTTCACAACTATTAAAATAAAAGAACAGGCAAATCAAACTACCAATTGTGAAAAATCATGTTCATTGTATTATTCGAAAAACATTATAATTGAACTAGGAGAAACAGAATACCTGTTCAATGGCTTCTTCAGTAAATGGATGCCAGTAGCGCATGCCAACATAAACCTTTGCAGGGACATTCTTTTCCCAAAGTGATTTTCTCAACTCCTCAGCCTGAATGAAGAAGAAAATAGCCAGGAAGAAATATTAATAACACAAGAAAGCTTATTTTTTTCATAAAATTTTGACTCATGAATTAAGTCCTTTCCATCAACAGATGCAGTATGCTCCTATACAAATCATATGGATAGTACAAACATGATCCACCCACAAAGAGAGATAATAAAGTCATGCCTGTGCATCAGTTATCTGGCGCAGTGGTGAACCACCACCGATTGAAGCGTAGCCTTCTTTGCTTTTCGGTGCCCTTACAACAGATATGAATTGAGCCAAAGGCTTTTGAAGAAAACGAAACAATCTTGGCAAACGTATAATGTCCTGAAATAACAGGAAAAAAAATAGACAAAATGACCCCTAGTGCTACTGATAACATGAAAAGAGAGCTGCATTGATAAAATTCAAACGCAAGAACCATTCCAACAACTGAAAAGTATTATCATTAAATGGTATCTGAACTCAAATACCCAAAAAAAGTAAATTTACCGGGTCGGCAAAAAGATTGAAGAGGAAAGGCTGGACGTCATCAAGAGTCTCAGGGCCTCCGAGATTGAGCAACAATACTCCAATCTTCTCATCACCAATAAGAGGTGGCGCAACTGACACATTTTGAGGCTTTGAAGTGACCACAGCTCCCAGTGGATTGATATTGCTATTACACTTAGTGACCACTTGCTGCTTCGACCATCCCAAAGGATTGCAGCTATTACTTGCGATCCTTTGAGAGGAACAAATTGCTTGCGGCAACAACCTGACAGAGTACATAACAATCAAAATTAAGACTTGTCACATACCCACATGCTAAAAAGAGCTTATCATGCGCAATTATAAGAAACCCAACAAAGAACTCACAAGGGAAACTTGGAATTGCGAGAAGAAGAGAGACATGGATTGCCACAAGCAGAGGAAGGAGTTGGTGCTGCCTTCATCACTCCACAATTCATCTTGGGATTCTTTCCTAAACTAAATTCAAAACCTATTTAGCTTCAAATACTGAATTCCAAAGCCTACCCACCAAATGAAACGACCTGAGCACCTGATTTCAAATACTGGACCTTGTAGTAATTCACTTTTCCTTTCGTTTGAGTGTAGTAGGAAGAAAAATGGGTAAAAAAAGAAAATAGTGATTTGTGAAGCAGAGAGCGACTTATCACAAACTGGGAAAGACAACCACTATAACATTACCCTCTTCTCCGTTGATATCTGCCTTCTCCCCCCGTCTTTCATTTTCTCTCCTTTATTACTGCCCTGTGGCTCTGTCCACCTTTCTTTTCCATTTATTTACCCAATTATCCAAAAATACAATAATGCTAATAATTTATTATTATTTCCCTGTTTTTTTTTTCTTAAAAAAAACTAGTAATTTTCTTAGGATATCGTAAGAAACAGTATATTTTTATTGTAATAAAAATACCAAGATTTGAATTAATTTTTAAAATTAATTAATGTTAAATATATATATATATATATATATATATATAATTCATCCATAAAAATATCTATAATATTTAATTATTCATTTAACTTTATTATTGAATAATTAATACATTCTTCTGATAAAATCATATAAAAATTAATTTTTATATTATAGAAATTATATATTTAATTTTATCATTAAATAATTGATATATTTTTATATAAAATTACAATAAAAATAATTTATATGATGGTTAGATGATAATCATAATAACTATAAATTAAATAATTTAATTAGTTAAATTATTTGACATGATTAATTGTTAAATAATAACAATAATAATAAATTTATTACATGTCAATCAATTCTTAAAATAATGTTTTAAAACCTGAACGTTAACTCGAATGACGTGGCAAAGAGGATCAAGATTGGGTCAAGCAGGCTTCCACTTAGCACTGTGCCAGCAATGGATTAAAATAATCAAACCACTCTACCCCAACAAAAACAACCAAATTTAGAGTAGATATGTTAGATCTTAGCCAATTACAGAGACAAATTCCAATTCCCGAAAATGGGTTTTTCTTCTATTATCCGCTCCACCATCAGCAGCCGGCTTCTCTCCGCGAAGACCCACTCCTCCTTTCCGCTTTCTGCTCGGCTTGGGAGTGCTAGATCGCTGCATCATGTTAATGGCAGTGATGGTGATAGTGGGTTTAACAGTAAGGTTAAAGATGATTATGATAATTATCAAATGAATAATAAGATATCAAAGAGCGCATATCATGTCAGCTCAAGTGAGTTTATGCGTGGAGTTGTGTTTTGGGAACCCAATAAACCACTTACCGTTGAAGAATTCCAAATTCCTCGCCCAAAAGCATCCGAGATTCTCATCAAAACCAAAGGTAGGTATTTTTTCTCCCCTTTCCCGCATTGCGTGTCAGTGATAAGAAAAAAAAGTGATATGTAAGCGTTTTGGTGTTTTATGGAAGATCTTTTTTCCTAGATGGTTGTTAGCTGAAAACCTGGCAATACAATCAAGCAGTTAATCGATCGCAGTTTGCTATTGTGGTCCAATTCAAAGACCTTGCTCTGGAACTTCCGATAGATGTAATCCTGGATCTTGTTCGATAGGACAAAAAAATGAATTGTTGATAACTTAATTCGGTTGGTCAATGTTTAGCTGAGTTGGGAATTCTCCTCAAGTGGTATAAGTATCTTTTGATGGCCAATACCTTGGTCTGAATAGCATAAGATGGAATCGAGATCCTGAGACTTGCGTGGTTTCAGATGACGCAGATCAGTAAATTCAAGCATTCGTGCGACATTTTGTCTTTGTGTATGCATCAACACATGTGCACGTTCCTTTCTTTTTCTCCAGCTTTATAGATAAACTATGGAAATGCTTTTAGTGGTTGAGTTCAAGACAAGTTTTTTTTCCATAAAGTTTCTGATTGTATGCATATGCAATGCAGCTTGTGGAGTTTGTCACTCAGATCTTCATGTGATAAAAGGAGAACTTCCATTTCCTAGTCCTTGTGCTATTGGGCATGAAATAACTGGTGAAGTTGTTGAACATGGGCCATTGACAGACCATAAAATTGTTGAAAGGTACAAAGATCTTATGATATGTTAATGAAATCATTCATTAAAAGAGATGTATGAAAGATGCTATTTATTTTTTTGTTGGACATGGTCCATTAACAGACCATAAAATTATCCCTCGTGTCCTTTTATTTCTCAGATTGCCTATTGGATCTCATGTTATTGGAGCATTTATCATGCCATGTGGTAACTGCTCATATTGTTCTAAGGTGACATTACTTTGAGATGCCCTTTTTGTTATCTTCTTTGTCTAAGAATAATGTGCAGCTAAGCTGTCATGGATGATTTCTGTAATTGGGAAACAGGGCCATGATGATTTGTGCGAGGATTTCTTTGCTTATAACCGAGCCAAAGGAACTCTCTACGATGGCGAAACTCGGTTATTCCTCCGCAACAATGGTGTGGAATTCTTTGCTTAAGACATTACATTTCTATATATAAAATTATGTTTCTCTTTGTTGAGACACACAAATTTTATTGCTATTGCATCATAGCTTGCAAGTTCTGATGAATTTTCCACTGATATTCCTCCTTTTTACTGCTCAGTAGTAATATTTATTGATTTCTCACCAAAGAATTGATCATTAGAGCTGATCTAAATGGCCATAATTTATTTTTATGTGTGTGTATGAAAGACAAGGTTCAACCTTTAATTGTTTGCTATGAATAAATAGCAATTCTAGTTGTGATTATGCTCATATAAAAGTTAACAAGAAGGTCCAAGACCCCCATATCCTGTCTTGTTATTTCCAAACCTGGAGTTTGTAGTTTGCTTGTTTTTGAAGTTGTAAAGTGAAGCGCCTATTATGTTTTCAGCATATATTGGTTTCTCAGAAGTGTTCTATAATATGTAGGAAACCCGGTATTCATGTATAGCATGGGAGGCCTTGCCGAGTACTGTGTCGTTCCTGCTCATGCGTTAACTACTTTGCCAGACTCGTTACCCTACACAGAATCTGCAATTTTAGGGTGTGCAGTATTTACTGCCTATGGTGCTATGGCCCATGCAGCAGAGGTCCGCCCTGGGGATTCCGTTGCCGTCATTGGAATTGGGGGTGTTGGCTCAAGGTAAAGAGTGGAGCTTTCCCGTCATTAATAGCTTTTCAGCATTGCATGAACTCCATTTGACTACAGACTTTACCAGGCTATTTCATCTGGAGGTCAATGGCATTTGACAAGAAATATGACTCGTTGAATGCTATTTTGTAAATCTTTCTAAATTCTAGGGATAAAACTAGAGTCTTGGACCAGTGTTAATATTAATTACTTCTATATAGTTCTTCTGATGGTTTTGTCAGTATTCTGATTCCAATACTTCCAACTTGCTAACTTTTATAGGACTATAACATGAGCATAACAAAATCGATGGCTGCAG
This sequence comes from Dalechampia spathulata, assembly GCA_948192965.1. NCBI lineage: Eukaryota > Viridiplantae > Streptophyta > Magnoliopsida > Malpighiales > Euphorbiaceae > Dalechampia > Dalechampia spathulata. Next base: position 23,498 of record CANYBF010800743.1, read on the forward strand.
TTGTTTGCAGATAGCAAGGGCATTTGGTGCCTCTGATATTATTGCTGTGGATGTTCAGGACGACAAACTAGAGAAAGCTAAGATTTTTGGTGCAACTCACACAATTAATTCAACAAAAGAAGATCCTATCGAAAGGATCAGAGTGCGTACTTCATCCTTGATTAATGATTTCTGAAGTTTATCGTTCAAGCACATGATTGATTCTGGATGTGATATCATGTTCACAATTTGGCAGGAAATAACCGGGGGAAAAGGCGCAGACGTTGCTGTGGAAGCTCTAGGCAAACCATTGACATTTTCACAATGTACTCAAAGTGTAAGAGATGGAGGGAAGGCTGTCATGATCGGACTCTCACAAGCTGGTGCTGTTGGGGAGATGGATATTAATCGACTGGTTCGCCGAAAGGTTAGTATTTTTCCATAATCTATGACTATTTACATCTTTTCCAGAGGAGCAATTCAAAATTTTTTCCAAGAGAAAAAGCCAATCACAATAAACATGGGACTGGAGGCTTGGTTGAATATAAAAGCTAAATTCAAGTTTCATTGTTTAATTAGTGGCACATATATATGCTTTTTCGGCTATTTGTCCATCATTCCCAACATTTAATCTAGTCTCATTGTTTTGACAGATTCAAGTGATCGGTTCCTATGGAGGAAGGGCAAGGCAGGATCTTCCCAAGTTGGTTAAGCTGGCAGAATCAGGTATTTTCAATCTGAAAGATGCTGTTTCCAGAAAATACAAATTCGAGGAGGCAGGAAAAGCATTCCAGGATCTCAACCAGGGAAAGATTATCAGTCGAGCTGTGGTTGAGATAATGTAGTTTTCTTTGCTTCCAAACCTCCAATAATAACAGGTACCCTGTTCTAATGTAACTTCCCGGAAGTTAACAAGTACCAAGGAACAGTCTTTCTCCCATCTGTTGTATCTTCCATCTTCTGCAGGGGCTCCGATCTGAAAGCAAACTCTCTTCGTGACACGTGTCAAGTTAATCTTACTATAACATGGCAATACAAATAATCAAATTCATCATCACATTCAAAACAATTTAACATGTGTCATGATAGTAGTAACGATTTATAATATATTTAGATAAATAAAACAATAGTGAAAATCATGAATAAATTTATATATTCCAGAAAAAAAGATAAGAAAAATATGGGAGATAAATAAACAATAATGATAATATTTTCGTGAATAAAGACAATTTAAAATAATTATGGCTAAAAATGAGGGGGGGGGGGGGGGGGGGGAAAATTATTACCCCAGCGGAGACACATTGGCTGGGGTTTTTTGCAACACAAATTCAACGGAAAAACGACACCGTTTCAAAAACCAAACCACAAGAAACGAGTGATTATTATTTAAGGTAG
>CANYBF010801056.1:0-13785 GCA_948192965.1 Dalechampia spathulata
TTGAAAGGATTGGATTTTATTTGGTCGAGTGGCTTTCTCCAATAATTTTGATGTGATGTTAGCCCTCCCATTTAATTTTCCATGATCAAACAAAAATAATTTTGCTTAAAATTATTTTTATTAAAATGAATTTTCACGATCCAACTCGTGTTTATTCTTACAATTATTGCCTAATAATCACTAGATTTTGACTCTTGGTTCATGCTTTTAAATGGCATTGGACTAGTCAATTAAATCCAAAATTCATTTGCTACTAATGAATTTTATTTGTTTATTTTGCATATTAATAAATTTGCACATTTTGGATCATGCAAAATCGAGAGGAATAGTGCCTGGGGAGGAGGGGACGTTACTTAACGTCCCAAAATATGTATGTGAGGATATTTATGTAATAGGATTTATTATTGGTCTGTAATAATTAATCCCCCTATCTTGTGTGTACCCCCTAATTTCCTCGATCCCCTTTCACCGGCCATTAAATTTTTATTCGTATATTTGCCTAAATATACATGTCAGTATGTCACATGCCATGTCATATGACACAAGCACATACTACTATGTATGCCATGCATATATTGTATGCCATAACATACTATATTTCATATGCACATAGGTATAAATACGTAAATATGCCAAATGCGCTAATACGCAATCCAATACGCTCGAACAATCAATATGCCTTATCATGCATATATATGCCATGCCATGTCATATACTATGTCATGTTGTATGCCATTACGCATGTCATACCATATGCCATACATATACTATGTTGAATACACATTCACATACGCACCACTATGCCATGTCATGTACATGCCATGCCACACATCATTCAACATGTCATGCATATGGTATGCTACATACTATACCATGTCATGCATATGCCATAATATACATCATTTCACATCCCATGTCACATGACACAAGCACATTCTGCTATGCATGCCATGCATATACCATACGCATCTACTACGCCATGTCATGCACATGTCATGCCATACATCATTTCACATATCATGCATATAGTACACCATGCATTATTCACATGTCATGCATATGATATGTCATTCATTTCACATGCCATGCATATGGTATGTCATCCATGTAACATGTCATGTATATGTCATGCTATATACATACCATGCATATAGTATGCCATTTTATTATGCCATGTCATGCATCACTTCATATATCATGCATATGATATGCCATTCATCCCACATGTCATGCATATGCCATGTCACTCACTTTGTACATTATGCATACGCCATGCATACACTATGCATACGCCAAACGCCATACAATCTAAAATGTTAACGCATAACGCTATACGCTATTTGCCATATTATGTGCTTACATATCATGTTAGGTTACCATATCATGCATATGATATGTCATATATGCTCACATGACATGCATCTGCCATGCTACTTTATCGCTTCTATACATGCCATACATATGCCATGCCATTCAAATGCCATATAGCTTTATATGTCATTTTACGTGCAACATTGCAAACGCCAAATCATATGATGCACTGTGTGCTTATGTTTACGCTCAAATGCTTGCCTGCCTAGGATAATTAATCCCAACTAAAATGGTAAAATCAATTTTGGAAACTCATAGAATAGATCTCCACCACCCGAACCCAATCTCTGAAGGGTTTAACTAGCATTCATGCTATGGGTCGGTTGGACCAATCCGAAACCATCCGATGGTAACTCCCTTGCAACTCTTTCGAGTCCATATCATTCCCTAAGGGAACCCCTTAGGAAGACCGTGCTTTTGCTCCAAGTGCGGTCCCCAGTCCATGACTTTCGCAAGCCTCGCTCTGGGCCCCGGTAGAAACTGACGCTCACACATACATAGTTGCTAATTTCTCTACAAATTTAAGTTTTTCATTCCTTTTTCACTTGTTTTGCTTGTTTTTTGATGCCTATCAAAGTTTTCAGTAGCATTAGTGGTTTTACAATAACCTTAATGATTTGAATTTATCATACATTGTTAATTTTAGCTTTAAAATTAATTTTTCAAGTTAAATGCTTATTTAATTTATTGATTTATTATGATTAATGTGATTGGCTTGAGTTGGATGTATTTTCTATCTCTAATTGACACTTGAATGATGTTAAAGTCCTCTAATTCAATGTGCCATGATTAATCATTTGATTTTACTATTAAATCATTTAATTTGCTTATTTTCTCAACTAATGCTATTTTAATTGTGATTAATTATCTCTTGACATGTTTAGCTTCATTGGATGTTGAATTGTTACTTGTTTCTAAGTGAGTCACATGTGATCTTAGAATCTTCCGATTATGCTATTGGTTAATTTTGCCTAAAATTGATTATTTTCATGATTTTCATGACCTGACTCATGTTTATTGTTGTATTTTTATGATTGATACCATTACATTTATTAGACTTTGACTCTTGATTCATGCTTTCACATGGCATTGAATTGGTCATTTTAATCCTAAATTTTAATTGTTACTTAACGATTATTTGTCAATTTTGCATTTTCCATTCATGCATTTTAACTTGTACTGCCCAAGGTGTTTTCCCTAGCATGTATGATTTATCTTTAATTCATCATGTATCCCCTATCTCTCTCGATCCCTTTCTTCAGGCAATTATTAATTTTCATGCATGCTACTATGCTTGTTCTATCATTACTATATGATGTATGATATGCCATATCATCTTATATGGCATGTCATGCCTATATCATGTCACATTTCATGTTTATGCCGTCTCATCCTTCATATGTCATGCCTAGGTCACATTGTCTTTCATATATCATGCTTATATCATGTCATCTTTTACATGTTATGCCTATATCATATCATTCTTCACATGCTATGTATATGCCATGTTTCATTTATCATAATTTCCATATCATGATGACATGCCATGATTGTCGCATCATATTTATCATATTGTATTTATCATGATTGTTGTCATGCTATAACCCATTGTGTGCTTATTTCATGTTTATGAATGCTCACCTGCCTAGGATAATTAATCTAATTAAAATGGTAAAATCAAACTTGAAACTCTGAAGGAATAGATCTTCACCATCCAAACCCATCTCTAAAGGGTTTGACTTAGTACTCATGCTATGGGTCAGTTGAATCAAATCCAGAACCATCTGGTGGTGACTCTATCTTGTGATTTCATCTTATAACTCTTTTGAGTCTGTCTCATTCCTTAAGGTAGCCCCTCGAGAAGATTGCATTTTTGTTCCAAGCAAGCCCCCGGTCCATGCATTGTAAGCCTTGCTTTAAGTTATGGTGAAAGCCTCGCCCACATTTTATAGTTACCATTTTTCCTTTTATAATTACCACTTAATTTTTTCTTTTTAATTACTTATTATGAGTGCTTAGCCTTGCAAGCACATTAGTGTCTTTCATGCCTTTTATAAGGGTTCTTAGGTCTAGTGAAAGTTGAAGCTTGAACATTTTCATTCTCACTTTTATTTTCACTTTTCCTAAAGGAAGAAAAAGAAGGCTTAATAAAAATTAGTTCTTTTAATGATAAAGAAGAACTTTAGTTGTAATTAATTCCTTCTCTATCACCTTTAATCTTTTAGTTTTTAAGAATTGTATGAATTTTAATAGCACCCACTTCAGAATTTGAAAGATTTTCTTTTAACAAATTCTTTTGTTTTATCAAATCACTATTTTCAAATTTTAAACTTTCATTTTTCTCCTTTTAAAACCTTATTTAAACTTGAAATTTCTTTATTTGCTTTCTTAAGATCGATCTTGAAAATAATATGTTCATCATTTCTCTTTAGTAAATCATTATTATTTTTTATAAGAGATAAGTGTTTGCTTTTAAAAATCTTATTCTTAATAGCTAATTATTCACATTTATTAAGGAGAATTTTTAAAGCATCTTACTCAACTTCTAATTCATCATCATAATAAGTATAAGAAGAAGTACTTACCTCATCATTCTCAAGTTCATCCTTAAGCACTATGAAGTAAAGATTTATAGTGTTTTCATCCTCTAGTGCCTCATTATGACACTATTAGCACCCTATATTGCTTTGAATACCTTATACTTCAAGGACCTTGAAGGTATCTTCAAACTTGGGTACTCACTTCTTACATAACCTGATTTATTGCATTCAAAATAAGTGATTTGATTCTTCTTGAAGTTTTCTTTATTGCTTTAACCCTTTATTCCTTCAAAAGGCTTCTTAGATTCTCTTTCATATCTCTTCTTTTTCATAATCAAGTTTTTGACCCTCTTGGTGAGCATGGCAAATTCATCATCAAGGTCATCTTCATTATTGAACTCTTAGTCTTGGCTTTCTTTGATAACTCAAGGACTCTTATCTTCATTTATACCTTAAAAGTAACCTTATAAGTGAGAAGCTTGCCCAAAAGTACATTGATGGAAAGATTGGGTAAATCATTTACCCCTTTAATTGAAGTCACTTTAGCTTCCTAATCATTCTTTGGTAGCACTCTCAATATCTTATTATTTATGTTATCTTTAACATAGACTTTTCCTAGCTTCATAAGGCTATTAATGCTCATTATAACTTTATTATACATCTTTGAGATGCTTTCACTTATTCCCATAGTTAACAACTTATATTGATGGGTTAGTAATTAAACCTTCTTGGTCTTTCCTTGATAATCCTTCATGGTAATTCTGGAATGCTTCTTATATTTTCTTCACCATCATGCAATGAGAGACTCTTCTATATTTCTCTCTACTTATAGTAAGGCATATTCATTATCTTTTTATTCTTAGCATTTTTCTTTTATTCATCTTTAGACCAAATGCTTCTTGCCTTCAAAGTGATTACCCATTTAATTGAGGAACATAGTCAACTTCTACCTTGTCTTATAAATTAATTCCATCACTCTGAAGAAAATCTTTCATTTTATGCTTCCAATAAAGATAATCCATATTGTTAAATAGTAGGGTCTAATGTAGGATTGACTTTCTAGGATTTATGTTATCATGATCTTTAGCTCAAAGAATGTCAATTCTTGAGGAAATTACAGTACAAGCTTTGATACCAATTGAAATTCTAAATAGATAACATGATTTATAATGGTTTGGTACTCAAATTACCTATGTTCACTCACCTAAGTAATGACTTTAATTTTTACTAATCTTTCAACAAAGCTTACAAACTTAGAATCATAATTTTAGATTCAATCCTAGTGTTTTAATCATACCCATAATTGGTGTAACATGCTCTTGTAGCATAATTAATAACCTTCTAAGAAAGGAAATCATTAATTACACTATAAGAGATGCATACATTTTTTTTAAAATTATTATTATTATTATTAGTATTACTACTACTACTACTACATAAATTATTAGTTCTATCTATATATCATTGTAATTATTATGTATATAAATGCTATTTATGAGCACATGCTCATACATTTGTAATATTTTATCATCATCTCAGCAACATTAGAATACTGTAATCATATAACATTATTTCATCAGCATGATCATTGCTACTCTTGAGCATAAGATTGAATAACTGTATATTATTTCCTCTATGGCATAACTATGCCCTATGCATTAGCACTGTAAACATCTATTTCTCAAAGTATCTGTATCATTATACATCATACTCTACTGTACTTCATTACTCTTTGAACATCTCTATATAAATATAATTATAGTGCATTCATCATTCCATCCACTATACTTTCATGATATATGAATGATAATGCATGTTTGAGAGAATGCATTCATGCTTTGCATTCTCCCTCTGATTTTCCTGTAACATTTCATTTCATTTCTGTATGATTATGCATAATCTCAATTCATAACTAGATCCCTCTATGTACCAATACTCATCTCCCGCATGAGGGCATTATAACTGTATGGTTCAGTGAACCCATTTTTTCTTTTCTGTATGTATCGATACTCATCTCCCGTAGGAGGGCATTATAACTGTATGATTCTATCGAGGGAATCCATCATCTCTATGACCCAGTATGCTTTTATTGATCATTATCTCACATTCACTCATTTTCCTCCTTCCTTATTCCTCCATGTTATGCCATGAATATGAATAGGTATATATAGATGATTCAAGGCATGACATATATGCATTATGTTATGATGCTATGATGAAAATATGTAAGCATCATGATAAAATATCTTACATAATCCATTTCATACATTTAGTAACATTAAATATGATGAAGATCATTTCATATCATAAGTACATTAAAACATTGGTCATTGACCTTGATTAATAGGTCATAATATTTTAATCCATCAACTATAAATCACTATTAACTATTCATTGCAAATCATGGCATATCATAGATAAAATATCACATTTAATATAACTATAAACTATAGATATAGTAACTCATACATTGATATCTTATAACTATATATCATTATGGTATAGTAACAATCTTTCATCATAAACCATTATAGACATTTCACATCTTTTGATCTTTTATAAAGAAAGAGCATAAACATCATATAATATCTCTGTCTTTATGATAATTCATCTGTTGACCTCATTCAGTAGGTCATCATATCATATATCATCAAGTAAAATCTCTATAAACATAATACTGTAACAATCGACTTATTAAATAGGTCGTGATATAATACAATGTAAACTATACTCTTTAGCAATCACTTTTAATTTTACATTGATCATTCATGTACATAGTATAGTAAAAATATCAAATAAAACATGTAACTACATGTTAATACCAATGTAAGTTAATAACTTACCCACCGATCCACTAATAAGGAATCAGCTAATAAATAGCACAAACCTGTTTTCACGATTCCATTGTATCCATAATGAAATAATGCTACCTTTGTCCCTTTTGTCATGCCTATGGCAACATTATCATTCAACCATTTAAGAATAAAATCTATAACACTATTAAAGCATTTAACGATATTAAGATATCGTACTTTTATTTCAAAGAATGAATCATGTAACATGTAGAAGTCATATGTATATTCCTGCATTTCATTCCATATTATGCTCGTGTAGGTCAACTATAATCATTTATACTATTTTCATGTCTTTAGATATCATCTAACATGTTTAATCTAACATAAAATCTCTAAACTATAATAAATGATCCATTAATGATTCATATTATCCATGTAACTTAACACCTTTAAACATTCACATCTATTTATAATATGTAATCATAGTTTCACTTTAATTCATCTTGAGCATGTAAGCATGAATTCATCTTATAGTATTCCACATTTCATTTATGGTGATTATATCAGTATTTTGACCATTTCTACTGTATTAGTCAATATTTCTTACATAAATGTATATAAGTACCATTAGTCTCCTTTTGATAATAATATACACTTTTAATCTCATACATGTCTTAACTCACTCATACGTTCATGTTCGAGTAGCCATATTAGTCATACATAAGCATAATAGCATGTAAGGCATATATTTTGATCTATTAAGCATGTATAAAGTGCTTAGCATTCATGTTTTGAACATAATGCATTAAGGTCATTATATACCTCTATGTATGTATACATATGTATAAGATAGAATAATGAGGTTTAAGTGTGCATAGCTTTACGTTTGAAGCTAAGATCATGTTTTATACTTAACTATTATCTTTAAGAATCCATAATCATCCATGACAAGTAATTTCCATTAAACCTTCATTAATTATAGGTATATAAGTATAATTCTTTCTTACAATATTTCATACTTTGCAATTAAGCATCATACATGCCTTTTGGCTAACTTAAGTCCTTACATTATAATACAATGCATTAAGTGTATTTGTTCATCATTGACTTCTATTTTCATACATGGTTTTAGGAGCCTAGAATGTCTATTCATTAAGATGCTACAATGTACAAGTCAAGTTACCATTCATTTGATAAGGTACATTATTTAAGCATTTACACCATGTATCTTAATCATTTTACCTCATAACTTATCATTATAACTCATATACATATTTATTCAAGCGGTTAACATTTAAAACCATAATTAATAATATGTTCCATTCATTTTTAAGCTTTCCAAAGTCATGTATAAGTTTCATGGATCATACATCAAGTTTCCCTATCAAAAACCACTTAAAACAAGCCTTAAAAGTGTACACAAGTGGTGCAAAGCTTACACAAGTCATGTAGAACTTTGCCCTAACAAAAATAAGCATGTTTTAGGATGCTCACAAGCTACATGAATCATGTAGAGCATACACAAGTCGTGTAGAACTCATCCTCCTTCAAAAACACCCATTTTCAGCATTTTTGAGCACCCAAAACACCTCCAAATGCTTCCTTAAGCTTCCTCACCCAATACCATGACCAAAACACCTTAAAATCACTTTCAAAACTTACTAAAAACATGAATTTAACATCATTAAAAATCCAAACATGCAGCAAATACAATTCAATATAAGTTTACTCCATTTAACTCCACCTAATCATGAAGTGATTCTAACATTCATGAACATGCATGACCTCATTCTTCCATTAATCATTAAGCATAAAAAATCTTATAAACATCTTTAAACATCATTTATACACCTTAATCAATAACTAACATGACTATTTCAAGTGATATAAGTTAGGGTTTAACATAAGTTTTACACATCAAAATAGAAATTCATTTGGTTATGCATAACGCCAAATTTAGTTATTTAACTTCCTTATTCTTTCATTATTCTGTCACACTTGCTTTTGATACCCTAGGAGTTTTATACAAATGCATGCGTATGTGTGGTGTATTTATGATTGTGTATGTGTCGTGATGACGTGCTGCTATGTATATTTGTATGTATGCGAGGTATGTGAATGATTACATGCATGTTTTATATGTGTTTTGGTGTTTTAGGTGGTATGGGAGTGCATGAGAGGAGTTAGAAGGGGAGAATGGATGGTGGTACAGGCGTACGGGAATCCGTACAGTCATACCGAACAGGGGAGCTGAGGGGTTTTGGTTCCTGGAGGCCATACGGGAGTACCAAAAGGTGGTCCAGCCGTACGTGAACTCACAGGAAATTGGGTTTGTCAGGTGGATTGAAGTTGTATGGGCGTACCAAATATGGTACAGCCGTACCGAAGCTCACAGGATTTTGGTTTGTCAAGGTTTTTAGGTTGGTACGGGCGTACGGGACTGGTACGATCGTTCATGACTTAAAATTGACTTTTTAAATAAATAAACATAAGCCTTTTTCTTATGTTTTCTCACCCTAAACTTCTAAAACCTGCCCAAAGCCCTAGGAAGTAGTCTTCCTTATTGCTATGAAGTGAGCGGAAGCTGGTTTAATGAGGCTAGAAGCTTAGATACGTGGATAGGCGTTAGAAGTGGTCTTCTTACAGGTCTGTGCTAGTGGGTTATGTTTGTACTGGGTCTGTGTTAGTTGGTGTTTGTATTCCTATTTACTTTTCTCTTGCTTCTACTCTAGTATGGCCCAGAAACTGATATTAGGAATTCATTCCCCAGTTGTTTCTAAATAATATGGCATGCATTTGATGTATGTTGTGCCTTATATGTGCTTGTGAGTGCGATGATTGGTTCTGAAAGGGAACGTATCTTGTGATTATTGGTGATTGGCTTTTAGGATTGACATGTAGCTTGTTCATGCATCATGACATCAAATTACTGTTCATTAGCATGGCATAATATGGTGACGGGGAGAAATAAGGGTGGACAGGTATGAAAAGTATCGGGTATGAAAGGTACCAAATTATATCAAGGGATGAGATATCCCCAAAGGTACAAGATGTACCCATATCAATTAATATGGTGAAGGGAATGAGATGTTCCTATAGGTGTGAGAAGTTTTAGTATTAATTGATATGATAACAGAATGAGACGTTCCGGAAAAGAGTGCGAGAGGCACCAAAATGAGGGCGAGTGCATGATATGATGGTAGACTGATCATTCATGATTGTGTGATGCATCGTGAATGGTTGTTGGCAGACATTTCTGGTATTGCCTATGATACTGTTGTTTAACTGTGTGTTGTATGGATTGGTCTGTATGTATGACATGTTTTGTATTCCTAGGACCATTGAGATTATTCTTAGCATTTATCATTTGATGAACGTAGGTTTGAGTGCAGAGGGTGAGTGTCGGGACTAGAGTACAGTAGCTGGTTCATGTCATAGTTATCTGGTAGAGAACCCAGACTTCTGGACAGACTCTTGCAACTTGTATATTTATGCATATTTCTTTTGTAGTTGTATCTGGCAGTATACTAAATGTATTATATAAGAATTCATTAATGTAAAGGGGTTTTGTGACTATGTATATAACCTTTATGTTTATTGGATTTTTATATGAGCATTAGAGTTCAAATCCCTTGTGGTATAATTATTATTTTCCTGAGATGGGAAAGCAATGGTTATGCCACGGGATCATGTCGTCACCTTGTAGGTCTTGGGTCAGGGTGTGACATGTTTAAGTGGTATCAGAGCATTGGTTAGCTCGTAGAGCTATGGTGAGCTCATAGAGCTATAGGTTAGCTCGTATGTGTTTCTTGTGTACATTTATATCTACTGCCAAAAGGGGAATTTGCACAAACAAGAGTCTTGATAGTCCATACTCCTGATAGGTGCTAATGTTTATTTTTATGTAGTTACAGAATAAGTATCAGGTACACGGTTTTGACCATGTTTGATAGAGCTAGGACTAGTAGTAAAGGGGGTAATGTTCATGCCCAGGATAATAGTTCAAAGGTTGGTAGTTAGGCTAGGGGTGCAGCAACACCAAGGGAACAGGCTGCCAGAGCACTGCAAACCAAATGACCTGTAACTACCAGGATAGATCCACTGGCAACACAATTTACCCAATTTCTTTGGATGCTGCATAGGCAAATGGAACAGGTTAGGCCACCTCCAGTTGTAGTTCCTCAGAGGGAAGAGTATAAGAGGGATTTCCAGAAGCTACGGGCATTTGGGGCCACAGATTTCACAGGGACCATAGATCCATACATTACGGAGATGTGGCTAGAGCGTACACAATGCATTTTTCGACAGTTGGGTTGCCCAGATGAGGTGAAGCTAGACTACATCATCTCTTTGCTACAAGATGATGCTTATGAGTGGTGGAAGATGATTCCACAAAGTTTAGTTGAGCTGCCTGTTTTAACCTGGTAAGATTTTCTGCAGGAATTCTGAGAGAAGTATGTTTCGAGTGCTTATACGGATCAGAAGTTACAGGAATTTCTAGATTTAAAGCAAGGTAGCTTATCAGTGGCCGAGTATGAAAAGGAGTACACATGCCTGGCTTATTATGCTAGTCATATCTTAACAACAAGTTGGGAGAGGTATAACCAATTTGAACAGGGGTTGAGGCCGAGGATCAAATCATTGGTACAGGGATTTCATTACGATAATTTTTCAACTCTGATCGCTTATGCCTTAGAGCAGGAACAGACGCTACAGGAAGATGAGGATCACCAGAGATTTATGAGGCAATAATTAAGTGAGTCTCATCCGTCATCATCATCATCATCATCACAGAAGAGAGCCAGACACGAGGGGTCAGGTGGGTCACGATCATCTGAGTTCCGACCACCGCTACCTCGTCGGACATAGAGTGAGTAGGTTGGTGACCATAGTGGTTCTGAGCTATGACAGAGTAGAGGGTCACTGAGATGTTACCGGTGTGGAGGAGCAGGACATTATGCTTGGGAGTATCCTAGTCGGACCGTGAGGCTTGTGTATATAGCAGCAGAGGGTGGTTCATAGCAACAGAGTCTTGTTATTTTCTCTTTACCTGGGGTTTCACAGACAGAGCAGGGGACCAGAGATAGTGCTGCTAGATATGGTAGTCAGGGGTCCGTAAATCAACCTCACGGAGGACCAGCAAGGGTTTACAATCTATGCTAGAATGAGCTGTTACAAGCAGCAGATCCGGCAGTAGGTTAGGTTTATATTTTATGTCTTGGAGTTAGAGTTATGTTAGACCAGAATTTTGGGGATGAAATTCTTTTTAGGGGGGAGAGTTATCACACCAGCTTTTGATACCCTAGGAGTTTTATACAAATGCATGCATATGTGTGGTGTATTTATGATTGTGTATACATCGTGATGACGTGCTGCTATGTATATTTGTATGTATGCAAGGTGTGTGAATGATTACATGCATGTTTTATATGTGTTTTAATGTTTTAGGTGGTGTGGGAGTGTGTGAGAGGAGTTAGAAAGGGAGAATGGATGGTGGTACGGGCGTACAAGAATCTGTACAGTCATACCAAACAGGGGAGCTGAGGGGTTTTGGTTCCCAGAGGCCGTACAGGCGTACCAAAGGGTGGTCCGGCCGTACGCTAACTCCCAGAAAATTGGGTTTGTCAGGTGGATTAAAGCCGTACGGGCGTGCCAAATATGGTATGGTCGTACCGAAGCTTACATGATTTTTGTTTGTCAGGGTTTTTAGGTTGGTATGGGCGTACGGGACTGGTATGACCGTACACAACTTAAAACTGACTTTTTAAGTAGATAAACATAAGCCTTTTTCTTATGTTTTCTCACCCTAAACTTCTAAAACCCACCCAAAGCCCTAAAAGTAGTCTTCCTTGTTGCTGTGAAGCAAGCGGAAGCTAGTTTAATCAGGCTAGAAGCTTAGATATGTGGATAGGCATTAGAAGTAGTCTTTTTACAGGTATGTGCTAGTGGGTTATGTTTGTGTTGGGTCTATGCTAGTTGGTGTTCATATTCCTATTTGCTTTTCTCTTACTTCTAAGCTAGTATGGCCCAGAAACTGATGTTAGGAATTCATTCCCCAATTATTTCTAAATAATATGGCATGTGTTTGATGTATGTTGTGCCTTGTATGAGCTTATGAGTGTGATAATTGGTTCCGAGAGGGAACGTATCTTGTGATTATTGGTGATTGGCTTTTAGGATTGACATGTAGCTTGTTCACGCATCATGACATCGAATTACTATTTATTAGCATGGTATAACATGGTGACGGGGAGAAATAAGGGTGGACAGGTATGAGAAGTACCGGGTACGAAAGGTACCAAAATATATCAAGGGATGAGATGTCCCCAAAGGTACGAGATGTTGGTTTACCATATGATTAAGCAGCAGAAGAAATTTAAAAGTTTATTTAGAATAGCAAACCAAGAATGAATCTTTGCATTAAAACATAATAAAAACCAAGATAAGATGAGATATGGCATAAAGGGTAGCAACTCTTACTATTCAATGCGGATCTCCTTCGTTCTTAATCTCTATTTCGTTTATGGTTGTAGTAAACCAAAAACCACCAAAATAGGCAGCCTCCAACAGTATCCACACTGTAAGAGTAGCGCATCCCGGATGCGGGAGCGCTGCACGCTGTTCGGCGTGAGATGGCGTGGTGCTTGCTCTCAAGGGCGTACTTCCATAGTTGATTGGTCTTTAACCTAGAAAAAATCGCGTTGAGGTTATTAAGTGGAGTCGCCTCCTAGTTTGTTTCGTCAGTTCAATTGAACGACTAGAAAACTAGGAAATAAAACCCGGGCCTCCCCGTGTTGGGAAGCGTCCTGAATTTCTTCAGAGTTTGGGTTCGGGATTTCAAATTTATTAGTATTCCGTTTTATTATGTTCACTTGTTTAATTTTAATGAAAGCTCCTAAGCACGCAATTAGGTTCAAGTTGGATTAGCATACTCTTTCATGGCATAGGGCATACAAGGAAAACAAATCACATATAAATAAAACATAAAGAAAGCGTAAAGAAAGCATAAAGTGCAGAAAAATAAGAGTAGAATAAAAATGTGGGTATTTAAATACAACCCACCCAAAATAGAGAAAAGC
>CANYBF010801083.1:0-21910 GCA_948192965.1 Dalechampia spathulata
TATATTAAATAAAAATTTATTTTATTATTTATATTTATCTGCTAAAAAGTGATAGTATTTATCTACTAAAAAATTTATTTACATTAAAATTAGATAATATAATATAATATATAAAATAATTAATTGTTAATAAATAAAAATAAAATTAGTGGTAATCATATTTGAATAAATTTTAGTAGCTAATAAGTATAAATAAAATTAGAAGTTTTTATCTTTATAAGTAGTATAAATTAGAGAATATAATATAAAGTATAAAATAATTATCTCTTAACAAATAAAAATACAATTAGTAATATTTATCTAATAAAACTAATATATATAATATAAAATATAAAATATAAATAATATAATAATTAATAATTAATAATACTAATTTACGTTTTCAATTTATGCACCTAATTTACATTTCTAATTTGTTTATTTTAATAGTAAAATTAAAAAATTAAAAATATGAATTAGTACACATAATAAAACTATTAATTTTTAATTATTATATTAGTTAATTAATCAAAGTATATCAATTAATATATAATAAGTATATTATAGATTTTATATGGATAATATAATATTTAATATATTATTCTATGAATATTATTTATTTGACCTTATATTAATTTGTTGATGTTGCTAGATAAAATCATATGATAGAATTATATTTTTTAAATTAGTAAATTAGTATCCTAATAAAAATGTTGTTTATTTTTAAAAAAATTATAATAAATTCAAAAATTAATTTTTAAATAATTTAAATATATTTATTAGTTCAAAGTATAATTTAATTACCTAACAATATTATTTCAATTATATTTTTGTCATAATATTTTATTAGTACAATTCATATCCTTTTAATTTATGATTATAATTATATTTATTAATTATATTATGTTCTAAAATTCCATTAGAATTAACACTTTACGTTTTTAATTTTTGATTTTTTATATAACTATTAATATATTGAATACAAAAACTAAAATTATTTAATTATAAATTCATGATTCTAATTTTATCATGATATTAGGTAAAAGTGATTTCAACCATAATAATCATCCAAATTCATAGTTTAAAGTTACAAAAATAAAAAAAAACATAAAAGAAACAATCTTGTCAACTAATTATATTAGAGGACCTAGAGACATGCGAAGAAGATACATAAATACAATGATTTTAGTACAAGCATTTGGAAAGTCTGATCTCTTTATTAAAATGACATGCAATCCTAAATAGGAAGAGATAGTGAAGAATATACGACTAGGAATAAAACTATTACAAGTTCTACATTTGATGGTTAGAGTTTTCAGAGCAAAGTTACAGGATCTCAAAGATCAATAATACAAACATAAGATATTTAGTAAGGTAGCAACATATGTGCATATCATATAATTTCAAAAGAGACGTCTCCCACATGCATACATCTTGCTCATACTAAAATACAAAAGCAAGGTAACTAGCCCATATCATTTTGATAAATATGTTATGATAGAGATTCCAAATGAGATTAAGTATCCAATATTGTATATATATGTAATAAAACATATGCTACATGGTCTATGTGGACAAGAAAATCCTAAATGTCCTTGTATGATTGAAGGAAGATACAGATTTAAATATCCAATATCATATAATAGTAAAACAATGTTAGAGCATAATGGATATCTTATATATAGAAGACCTAAAAATGATCATCAAGTAACAAATTATTGGTATTGTTAAAATTATGTTACATATTTTAATAAAATAAAAAAAATAATATTCTTATCATATTACAGGTGAAAAAGGGAAACAAAATATTGGATAACAAATGAATTGTGCCTTATAATCTGTATTTGCTTATAACATATGATTGTCATATCAATATAGAGACAATAAATTTTTTTAATCTCATAATATATTATAATATGGTAAAAAATTTTGTATAAATGAAATAAAAAAAAGTAAAAGAAATAATTCACTAATCCTATATGTTATATTATAATAGGTTTGCTCTGGATTGATAATAATAAAATATTTATATAAGTATATCTATAAAGGGCATAACAAAATAGCAATCTAGATTGGAGATGAAGATAATCATATATATGAGATATAATATTATCAAGATGCAATATGGGTATCACCACAAGAAGCTACGTAGAGGATATATGAGTTTGAAATAAATTATATTTATTCTACTGTCGTGAACCATTACTATTAAATTATTCAAATAAAATAAAATTAGTTGTAGGAAATTTAGATTATTTAATAAATTAAAATTTTGTTAAAATTAATTATTTTTAATTTTGATGAATTTTAGTTTTAATAAATTTATAGAAATGATAAAATTATCATTTCATGTATTATTCTTCGCTATTACAATATTAATTAAAAATTCGAGAGAAATATACTCAATCAATCTATTTCGCTTGACTTTTATAGTATGAGTTTTAAAATATTAATATATATTTTAATGATGTGAGATATTTTCGAACTTTAATAAATATATTATAAAATATAAAATAGTTATTAATTAATAAATACAAATTAAATTAATAGTATTTATTTTTGAATAAAATTTATCTAGGTAAAAAATTAGATAATATAATTTAAATTATAAAATAATAAGTAAGTAATAAATATAAATAAAATTAGTAGTATTTATCTTTAAATAAAATTTTTTAGATAAAAATTAAGTAATATAATAGAAAATAGAAAATAGAAAATAATTAATAATTAATAAATATAAATAAAATTAATGGTATTTATCTTTCAATAAAATTTATTTAGATAAAAATAAAATAAAATAAAATAAAATAAAAATTATTAGCTAACAAATTAAAAATTTTATAAAATAATAAAATTTAGAGGAAAAATAAAACTGTCTTTTCCAATATCTTCCCCCTCTTTTAATATAGTATCATATAAAATAATATACTAATTACAATTAATTATTTTATTTTATTATTTATATTTATTAGATTAATTTTTATATTTATTTTTCATAAATTTTAAAAGTAATATTTATAAAGAATGAAAGAGGATAATAGATTTGTATTTTCATATCCCTTACCTATTTTGATATAGTATGATTTAATTATTAATTATTAATATTTAATTATTTAAATATGTATCTAAAAGTAAAATAATTAATAATAATAATAATATTTAAGTTAATCATCAAATAAAAAATGTTTAAAATGGATTAATTTTTGATTTAAATATTAGTTATATTAGATATTGTTTTAAAAAATAATATTTTAGTTACCAACCAACATCTAAATCACTATTAATTTTGAAAAATAATTAATCAAATCAAATAATCCAAAATTTGATTCCATTAATCTAATGGATGAATTAAAAATAACTAATCCTAATTTTATATTTTTTCGTTAATTATTTTAATTGAGTGGGTTTTTTATGGTAATTAAAATATTATTAAAAAAACGAGAAGCTTGAAGGTCACATCACGTGGGGGAGAGCGGAGAAAGCTTTCCTTTGTTGTTGCCACACCGAGGACTCCTTTTCCTGGTTGAAACTTACCAGCGAAGCTCTGCAATCTCCAACCTTAATCTAATATCATGATTTTCTCCCCTTTTCTCTTCTCTTCCTACCACTGTTTCCCTTCCTACAACTGTTTCTAGGGTTTCATATCCTGCCTGTTCCATTCCCACCATGACTCATTACTCCGATCACCACCCCCACCCCCACCCCCACCCCCACTACCACCAACGTCCTTCCCGCCACCGCCAATCCCGCCCTCTCCCTCCTCTGCTCCACCACCACCGACAACCTAACCGTTCGTTTACCGTTAAACTTATTTCGATTTTCCACCATCATCATGATCAGAATAGTGATGACAGTAACCGTACTACTGCGTTAGTTGAGTCACTTGTCTCGCAGTGTAACCCTAAGCCATTCAAATCCAACGCTAGACCTACTGGTGGTTCCCTTGTAGCTTCACTTCAGTTTCACCACCAAGTTGATGCCGTTAATGCTTTTGTTCTTCTATGGGAAAAACGTTTATCAGGGGATCATTTATTTAACCCTGCTGTTGATTTTGGTGTTAGTGATGAAGTTAATGAGAGAGTTAGAGGTTTATTTCAATCACATGTAAAAATGCTTTTAGAAGGTAAACTTCTGGAGAAATTATACGGCAGACTAGATGAATTGTCTGTTGAAATTGATAAAGATTCAAAATTGTTAAAAAAACCTCAGAATTTGAGAGCTTTGAGTGAAATTGAGGCTAGGAAGAAGCGGTTAGTTGATGAAAAGGATGGGATTTTTAAGAGAATTGAGGAATTCAAGTTTGGGGTGAAATGTGTGGTGGATTATTTAGAAAACAAGGAAACTGATAATAGTGATGAGGAACAGAGAGAGTTGAGGGTTTTGTTAGGGTCTAGAAACGGAAGGGCGTGCAGTTGGAATAAGTTGCACTGCTTGTTGTTGAGAGAGTATAGAAGGCTTGAAGATGGTTTGCCTATATATGGTTTTAGGAGGGAGATTTTGCAGAAAATACGTTCGCAGCAGGTATTTTCTTTTTAAAAAAATTATGGAAGTATACTTGAAACTGTGATATTGATTCAGGCTTTGTTCGGTATTGTTTTCAAAGAAATCACTTTTAAACCTTTTTTTTTTCTTTATTGAAAATGCCATTTTAAAAATGGTAAGTAAAGTGATTTTTCAAAGAGCATATTGAAAAAATAATATTTAGAAAAAAAAACTAAAAAATTAAAACAATTAATTCAAAATAATTTTGATGGCCTTTTTGACCTCATACATCAATGTTAGATGGACCTTTTGTTCAGTTTAGATGAGTAAATGTTAGATTATGAATGATTATTACAACTATGTTTTATGTACTACATTTGTAATGACCAAACAATGGAGGTTTACATTGCTTTTGAAGGGATTGGATAGAGCTCCTTTGTGGAAATATATCATGGTTGTTCGGTCTAGAGTTTGTCGTTAAAATATGCTCTAAGAATTTTTTCTTATTAACCTACTTGTATTATTAGCTTTCTCTTTGTCTAGGCTTCTTATTTGCTATGACATTCAATTTATGCCACTGACTGCATAACCACATTTTAATAGTTGCTTTGAGTAGAATTTTAGTCATGTTTTCATGTTCTCGCAGGCAATAGTCTTGATTGGAGAGACAGGTTCTGGGAAGAGTACACAATTGGTACAGTTTCTTGCTGATTCTGGGCTAGCTGGCCATGGTTCTATTTTGTGCACTCAGCCTCGTAAAATAGCTGCGATTTCCTTGGCGAAAAGGGTTGGTGAGGAAACTGTTGGATGTTATGAAGATAATTCAATTGTCTGTTTTCCGACTTTTTCATCGACCCAGGGGTTTGATTCAAAGGTGATATATATGACTGATCACTGTTTAATGCAGCACCTCATGAGAGATAAAACTCTGTCCAGTGTTTCATGTATTATTGTAGATGAAGCTCATGAAAGAAGCTTGAATACTGATCTGATTTTGGCCTTGATCAGAAACTTGCTCATTGGTAGGAGTGACCTAAGGCTGGTTGTAATGTCTGCCACAGTTGATGCAACCAAATTATCAGAATACTTCTTTGATTGTACAACTTTCCATGTTTTAGGAAGAAATTTTCCTGTTGAGATCAAATATGTTCCTGGTGCCTCTGATGGGTCTTCTGGTTTATTACCTGGTATTAATAATGTTGCTCCATATGTTTCTGATACTGTTAAGATGGCCATGGAGATTCATCAAGTAGAGAAAGAAGGGGCAATTCTTGCTTTTTTAACTTCTCAGTTGGAAGTAGAATTGGCCTGTGAAAAGTTTCACTCTCCCTCTGCAATTGCTTTGGCATTACATGGAAGACTATCCCATGAAGAGCAGTGTCGTGTTTTCCAGAATTATCCAGGGAAGAGAAAAATTATTTTTGCGACAAATTTAGCTGAAACATCCTTGACAATTCCAGGAGTCAAGTTTGTGGTTGATTCTGGAATGGTTAAGGAAAGCAGGTTTGAACCTACATCTGGCATGAATATCTTGAGAGTCTCCAGGATTAGCCAGAGTTCTGCTAGTCAAAGAGCTGGTCGTGCTGGACGAATGGAACCAGGCAAATGCTACCGACTTTATTCAGAATTTGATCATCAGTCAATGGTTCTCCATCAGGAACCTGAAATTTGTAAAGTTCACCTTGGTATTGCAGTTTTGAAGATCCTTGCTTTGGGTATCAAGGATGTTCTAGACTTTGATTTTATTGATGCTCCAAACACAAAAGCAGTTGACACAGCTGTCAGGAACCTTGTTCAGTTAGGTGCTGTCAGCTGCAAAAATGATTCTTTTGAATTAACTTCAGAAGGTCAGTGCTTGGTTAAGTTGGGTATTGAACCCCGACTTGGGAAGATAATCCTCGATAGCTGCCGCTGTCATTTGCGTAAAGAGGGAATTGTTCTTGCTGCAGTTATGGCTAATGCAAGCAGCATATTTTGCCGAGTTGGTACTAATGATGACAAACTGAAATCAGATAGCCTTAAGGTTCAGTTCTGCCATCATGATGGAGATCTCTTCACATTGCTTACTGTGTACTGGGAATGGGAGCGGATATCTCCTGATGATAGAAATAAATGGTGTTGGAAGAATAGTATCAATGCAAAAACTATGCGTAGATGCAAAGAGACTGTGCTAGAGTTGGAGAACTGTTTGAAAAATGATCTCAGTATCATCATTCCAACTTACTGGGTTTGGAAACCTTATGTCGTCACGGAGCAGGATAGAGTTATGAAGAAGATTATACTTTCTTCATTAGCAGATAATGTTGCAATGTATTCTGGATATGATCGTCTTGGTTATGAGGTGGTTTTGAGCAAGGAATATGTTCAACTTCATCCTTCATGTTCATTGCAAATGTATAGTCAAAAGCCAAACTGGGTTGTTTTTGCTGAACTCTTATCTGCATCAAGTCAGTATCTGGTTTGTGTTACTGCCATTGACCTTGATAGTTTGGCTGCCTTCACTCCACCATTATTTGATGTCTCAAATATACAGA
The DNA here is from genome assembly GCA_948192965.1 of Dalechampia spathulata. Lineage (NCBI taxonomy): Eukaryota > Viridiplantae > Streptophyta > Magnoliopsida > Malpighiales > Euphorbiaceae > Dalechampia > Dalechampia spathulata. Next base: position 6,996 of record CANYBF010801083.1, read on the forward strand.
GCAGAAAATTGCAGTTGAATGTGATCAAAGGATTTAGCAGTACTGCTTTGAAAAGGTTCTGTGGAAGGTCAAATAGTTCCTTGCTATCTCTTCTTGCTCGCATTCAGACAGAATTCATGGATAATCGGATTGGTATTGAGATCAATGTGGATAATAACGAGATCTTATTATATGCACCTGCACGACACATGGAGAAGGTTTATGAAATTGTTAATGGTACTTTAGAATATGAAATGAAATGGTTAAGTAATGAATGCCTGGAGAAGTGCTTGTATCTTGTGGGGCAGGCTGGTACTTCTCCCCAGATTGCTCTGTTTGGAGCAGGTGCAGAAATCAGGCATCTGGAATTAGAGAACAGATGTTTGAGTGTAGACGTGTTTATTTCAGATGCAAATGCTCTAGATGACAAGGAGATTTTAACATTCTTTGAGAACAATGTTTCCGGGGTGTGTGGTGTTCACAGATTTGCAGGTACTGACCATGTGGAGAAATGCATCAAGTTGACATTTCTTACCCCTGAAGCAGCAAGAAAAGCGCTAGAGTTTGATGGATTTGCTTTTTCTGGTTATTCAATAAAGCTGTCCCCTGCAAATGTTGGAGGTTCTCGTAAATTATCAGCATTTGCTGCTGTAAAAGCCAAAGTCACTTGGCCACGGAGGTACAGTAAAGGTTATGCAATTGTCAGATGTGAAAGGAATGAAGCTGAGCTTGTTATTCATGATTGCTTTAATCTGGTGATTGGAGGTCGGCTAGTTTTTTGCGAGCCTAGCACCAAGGACATTAATTGCATTGTAATCAAAGGACTGGATAGGGATACTTGTGAACCAGAAATTCTTGAAGCTCTGCAGATGGCTACTCAAAGGAGAATTTTGGATGTCTTTCTGATACGAGGAGATGCTGTGAATAATCCTCCTCTTAGTGCTTGTGAGAATGCTATTCTCAAGGAAATTGCTCCATTCATGCCTAACCAGGCTCCCTTGAGCAATTATTGTCGTGTTCAGGTTTATTCCCCTGATCCAAAGGATACTTACATGAAGGCTTGGATCACATTTGATGGAAGACTGCATCTAGAGGCCGCAAAAGCTTTGCACCACATCCAAGGGAAGGCGATTGCTGGATGTTTATCATGGCAGAAAATGCAGTGCCAACAGGAGTTCCATAGCTCCGTATCATGCCCTGCTCCTGTTTTTGCATTCATTGAGAAGCAACTAAACTCTTTACTCAAAAGGATTGCACTTCGACATGGTAATTGCTTTAACTTTAATCATTTTCTTGTGTTTTAACTGTTGATACTCTAGTCCACCTGGCATTACACATTGAACTGTTTTCTTCATGTTTTATTTATCTCTAAAATGCTTCGAATCATTCATATTCATTCATGCAAGTTACATGCTGGTGAAATCTTGCATGGTTTCATGTTCCACCATTCTATCATTTTTTGTTTTGGTATGAGTATTATGGCTAGCTATGGGTTTTCTAAAATTTGGAAGATGGAAAATTTTATTTTAGTTGTTTTGGATGTGTAAGAGAATGTAGTTCATAGGAAAAGTGTGGAAATATTCAGCGGCAGAGAGAATCTACTGTAATTTAGCTTAAGCCAATTGGTTTTATGCAAGGTGAGGCTCTTACCCCAATTTATATGAGCCTTATTGTGAGTTTGATCTAGACTCTTTAATTATGGAGTTCCTACATCATATTAAAGTTAAATGATCCTAGATATTGTACTGGAAAACTTGGTGTTACCCCTGCAGTTGTACTCTATGCTACTTTACTTTCTGTTGGTTGCTATGACCAAAGCATCTGAGAAGCTCATGGAGTGCAGTTTGGTATAATTTGGTTCTTAGTGAATTTTGTTTTTGCCTTGTCATCTTTCTTATTAGTTTGGTCATTGGCAGATTGATTTCTCCTGTGAAGTTACAATAACTTTCTTATAAATAATTTGTATTAGTTGAAATAATGAAAGCTACTGCAGCATTTTCATGGCCGAGTCGAAGCACATGTGAAACGAATCAAATTAGTTACTTGGTACAGAAACGAATCATGCTTGCTAGTATATTAAATCTTCAGTGATGGACTTGACTTAGCAGGTGTACATTGCAGCTTACAAAGGAATGAAAATGGCTCCTATAGGGTGAAGATATCTGCTAACGCAACAAAGACAGTAGCAGAGTGCAGGAGGCCACTAGAGCAGCTAATGAATGGAAAGATGGTAGATCGTGGTAGCCTCACCCCAGCAATTATGCAGCTTCTTTTCTCAAGAGATGGCAGATTGCTTATGAAGTCACTACAGCAAGAAATGGGAACTTACATTCTCTTTGATAGGCAGAACCTCGCTGTTAGGATCTATGGTCCTGAAAACAAAGTTGCCCTTTCTGAAAGGAAGTTGATACAGTCTCTTTTTTCCCTGCATGATAACAAGCAAATAGATATTCCTCTTCGAGGTGGAATCATGCCCCATGATCTTATGAAGAAAGTGGTTGAGAAGTTTGGGCCCGACTTACGTGGGCTCAAAGATAAGTTTCCTGGTACTGCATTTTTACTTAATACAAGACACCACGTTATCTCTTTTACTGGTAAAGAGGATTTGAGGCTGAGAGTGGAAGATATAATTCATGACTTTGCACGATCTTTGAGCATTGATGGATCTGCCAGACAACCAGATCTAGAAGCTACTAGCTGCCCGATTTGCCTGTGTGAAGTTGAGGACTGTTACCAGCTTGAGGCTTGTTTGCACAAGTTCTGTCGGTCTTGCTTGGTTGACCAGTTAGAGTCTGCAATGCGAGGACGTGATGGTTTCCCCATATGCTGTACCCACGAAGGTTGTGGGATGCACATTTGGCTTACCGATTTGAAGTCTCTATTGCCATGTGACAGGTTAGAAGATCTTTTCAGGGCGTCTGTGGGGGCATTTGTAGCATCTAGTGGTGGAACTTACAGGTTTTGCCCTTCTCCTGATTGTCCTTCTGTTTATCGGGTAGCACAAGATGGAACATTTGGAGGTCCATTTGTGTGTGGAGCATGCTACGCAGAGACGTGTACTAGGTGTCACTTGGAGTATCACCCGTACGTATCATGTGAGAGATACAAAGAGTTCAAGGATGACCCAGATTTGTCGTTGAAAGATTGGTGCAAGGGAAAAGATCATGTTAAGAACTGTCCAATATGTGGGTACATGATTGAAAAGGTGGATGGCTGCAACCACATTGAATGCAGGTGCGGCAAGCACATCTGCTGGGTCTGTTTAGAATCTTTCAATAGTAGTGATGATTGCTATGGCCATTTGAGAACTATTCATCTGGCTATCATATAGCCACCAAACTAACTATACAATTTTAGCCTGATCTGCCTGTACATATTTTTATGCACATATGACACAATATATATATGGTAGTATTTGTGATTAGCATTTTCTGTATATCAGTTTTAGCTCCCTTCTGCTGTTAGGATCATCGTGTCCTGTCTTATCAAACATTATCTCGAGTTTAACAGATGGTTTGCTCTAATTAATGGCCTATAATTTGGGTATTGGGTTCAGTTTTTCTGGTGCGAGGATCATATTCTCGTCAGCTTGATTGGCTTAGTGTTTATCATTTTTACGTGAAATGTCCTTTGTTGTTCGTTCTTATTTCCAAGGTATAATTAAGGGGTAGTAGTTCTTCTAATGCTGGTCGCTAACAAGCAGTAGCTGGTAAAAGTTCATTTATACAAGTTCCGCTTGAGTGAGGCCTCTTCGCAAATTGCAAGAGAACCGAGTTTATGCTCCTACTATTCGCCTAGAGCACTTTGTTTAACGGGTAACTCTTTCTTGATCTATATATTCTTCTGCTTCCTTAAAGTGTCTTGGTCATGTACATTAGCTCCTGACATGAACATTCTCTCCATCTTATGGTTTATGTTGCTTAGGCTTTTGAATTGCAGGTTCAATCATCTTCTCCAATTCATCCAGGTCATTCTTCTACTCATCAACCTAAAAACCGTGATAAGTTATGCGGATATTTATATACATTTTAGTTTCTCTTTTCTCTGCAAGATGCTTGATCAGAGTACAAAAGGCGTTCTGGCTTGTAATTACCTTGTGAATGACATCTTCAGTGAGCTGAGCATCGTGGGCAGTTGTTTTCGAAATGCACTCCGCCAGCAACGCAGCTTCCTTAACTTGGCCATTCTCAGGTAACTTTTCTGCCACCTCTGCTGAAATGTGCTCTGCTATTGTTGCCACCTTTTCTACCCCAGCTACTACATTTTCTGCCTCGTCTATTACGGTTTCTGCGTCCCCTAAATTTACGCAATTTTTTCACAACTTACAATCAGAAACAATCACTTTTACATTCCACTTTGTATACTAACCATCAAAATTTGGAAAATTAAAATGCCTCAAAGACCCTTTATTTTACTGTAGTGCCCAAGGGAGTTCTGCAGAACTTGCATCCCAACAATATTATTACCAAATTAGTGAAATAGGTAAGAGTAAAATTTCAAAATACCTTCTATCATCTTCAGTTTCTTCCATTTTTGTTTCCAGAATGGTATTAAAAGAGAGAATATAGAACCCAATACCCATTTTCCCCTGCATGTAATGATGATGCTGATTATCATTATTCTCTTTGGGATGAAATCTAAAATGATTCCCATTAACAACCTTATATAAGTATTGAGTGCAATCTTTAATAGGTAAACAAAAAAAAAAAGAAAACAAGCTATAACAAATTAACAAGTTCCAGCATTGGAGCTTCGTCGTAACAGAAGTTTAATGTCAATGTGAGTGATGAATTACCAAGCAAAAAAGCTAAATCTTGGAGGGTCTGGTACTGCTGTTCTAACCATGTCATCCTTCATCACCTTCATCCTACTTCAAGGGTTAATTTTAAAAAAAAAAGTGGATTAAATGTAAAAGTATTATTTTGATATTCATACTTTCGATCCGGTGGATGTGATGAATTAGGTATAATTCTAATAAAAATAGTTAAAAGAAAAACAATGAGCTTAAAGGCAGAAGCGTTAAGTTATTGGGATTGCTAATATTTAATCTTTAATTTAAATTTAATTATTGAACGTAGTATATCAGTTTGTTATATATGGATGACGGATATATCGCAATTCCAATAGGCCAAGGTTCCGGTTCAAACTTGTACTTGTAAAATTATATAGTTCATTTTAGAAAAAAATTAAAATTAAAATTAAAATTTCTCCAAGGATATGTTTACCTGTTGGCATCAGGGTTTCTCCATATTTCGTTATTAGCACTAAACATCTGCAACCGTTGATTCATTGGATACCCATAACCATTCTTCTTAACTACTTCAGAACCGGAACAAGATCCACCATGGCCAACCGAAACATTGTTGGATGAACCAAATCTGTGACGACATATCATTTCACAGAAACTTCGAACATTGTAAGAACACCAAGAACTTTTAGTTGGCATGGTGAATTGAAGGCTATGTTCTGTTATTTCCCTGAAACAACATCACTTCTTTATGGTATATATATGTATGTATGTATGTATGTATGTATATGAATAGCGGTTTTTTGCCTTTCTAAGCGAGTTGTGAGTGACCTGATTGCTGGCCAAATGACCGAGTACGACGTGGGGAAGCAGAAGGCAAGCACGTCAAGGGAAATCGGGTGGCTTTGGCTTAATTCGGTTACTTCAAGTCATGGTTTTGTACCTGTAGAAAAGTTACAAGCTATGTTTCTTGTAAGTTAAAAGAAAAGGAAATTCGGTTACTAGCTTATTTCATACGTTTAAATTAAATTTTTCAAGAGCGTTTCTTCATTAATCTCAACATGTCTTTGCCATCTTTTTCTACAAGAATAAGGAAATACCAATTATCATTTTGCAGTCCCGGCCTTTAGAAAAGAACACGAGAATGGAACTGACTAGTCTGTTTAGCAATAAGGTTGAAAACTGCTTGCTCAAAAGCACCTTTTTTTTAAAGATGCTTTAGCCATTTGGTATATTCATGACCTAAACGTTTCTTAAGAAAATGAATTAATCGAACAATCTTCACCAGTTACAATGCGTGTTCTCCGACTCCTATTAAATGTCTGTGAACTATGCCGAAAAATGGCTGGCAAGAGGGAAAAAAAGTAACAACCATGGAGGCTTGTGAGCCTATATACATGCATTCGTTACGCAAACGGAAAGCTTGGGGCGGAAACCTAATTTTATGGATCTTGTCAATGACTTAATATTGTTTAATGAGCGGCACATTATTGAAACCTGGTGAATCCTCCGAGCTTGCTCACAGCCAAATCTTTCGAATCCACGTTAACCGGAGTTTCTTTACAATAAAAATAATTGCTCAATTGGTTTCCGAAAATTTCAGCAGTAGTAACCACCTGAAGCATAGATTTTTCAAATAATTAGCTACGATGTAGCAGACTAATGGCTGCTATGCATGGAGGAAGAAGTGGAAATTGTACCTGCTCACGGGAGCTGCAAAAGTGTAGGGCCAGGGTAAAGCAATCAATGATCTTATGGCAATAAAAATCAGTGTTTTCTTGTATGAGCTGATTTTTGGAGAACCAAATGTTTCACAGGAAGCTCCCATGATTCGTACTGTAATTCCATCTGTTCCAAGCTATCATCTGCTCACTGCTTCGTTTTATCACCGACATTAGATAAGAAGTCCAAAATTTTTAGTGCTCTTGCTGTGTTCTGTGATTCTCTGAATATACCACAATCCCCAGTTCCATTATCAGCCCTGCTATTGGCTGCAGGAGGAATGACGGTGGTTTGTTTCATACTCATTTGGGATTCAACTTTTGCTGCAAATGCAAGAGTTGACACTAGTGACTTCTGACATGAAATCTGCCAGTAATCGGTGGATTGACTCGAACCAGGTGTAGAAGCTAGCTTCCCTTGTGAGATTGTCTTCAAATTCTGATCTTTTTCTGGTAAAATTTCACTAGCTTGACGAGATCTATCAACAAGTGCAGCTGAGCTGGAAGGCAAGTTGTCCCTTGTATTACACGTAGATTCATTCGTTGCAGATCCACTGAAGGACAAAATGTTTGATTTAAGCGGCGACATTGTGACTTGAGTTTTCTGCAGCATCTTATTCAACCCGGGAGTTGAACTTGGAATATTCTGGTCTGTTTCTTTGCGAACTCGGGTGTCAATGCCCATAGTTAAAGGGAAGCTAGATTGTTTATGAGCATCAAACTTGTCTGATAAAGATGGCTTAGCACCACTGCTATAAGTTAGTTTCTGAGCACCAGAAATTTCCAACGAACCCTTTCCAAATGAGAGGAAATTTATCCCCTTGGGTACAGCCGCAGGAGTTCTCTTTGGAGTCTCCTCCAAATTTTCAGTTGCACTTGATGCTCTTTGATTATTCTGATTTATTGCTCTCAAGCCCCCATTCGTTGTCAGAGATGAACTGCCTGGTGCGGAATAACTGGATTCAACTACTACTGACTTCCCAGCCGGGAGAAAGTTAATACCTCTGGGTATGGCGTGATGACTCGCAGCACTCTTGGGCAGATTTTCCTCTGCATCTTTGGAAGACAGACTTCGCCCAACATCAGGAGAGGATTTTGCGGTGGGATGAGAAATCCCACTACCATCAAGTTGCTTCTTAGAATTTGAAGTTTGTGGCAAGGATAGAGACTTCAGGTCAGGAGTGCCAACATTTGAAGTGGACGGAAGATCTTCCTTGATTGGCAACTGGGGTGATAACAGACGCTTTAGTACTAAACAACAATAATGAAGAAAAATAATAACAGGTGATATGACATGCACTAATATCTGATTTAAAGCAAAGCACGCATTGAGCGCAGAATGTTAAAGGGAAAGAAGATACCTTGTGTGAGAACAAGCAATCGTCGCCTCTGCTGCAGAAACCCGATGATGCATAATTACTACATGGATACTTGGAAAGCTGATGATCATATGGACAATCATCCCCTTTTAAGCATGCATTACGCGCAAAATGGCAACATGGCTGCAACACAAGAACATGTAAAAGATAAAACACTTGAGCAACAATAGCAGTTTTGGAAGAGATTTAACTCAAAAACAGGGGAACCATCTACTCTCAAGGTGTACAGGGCTCTACTTTGAAATAAGAAGAGGTCACGATATAAACAAGCTTGGATTTCCGATGTGTTTGTTGGCGTTTCCTTAGACTTGGTTTAGAAACGGCTTTGTTCAGGACTGAATTAAAGATGTGAGACTAAGAGGTGGTTTTGTACAAATAATAAATAAGTTTATCAGAGAAATCAGGAAAACCAGCCTACCTGGTTGCTCTTTCATATTTTTCCGTCGTTTCAACATTATCTCATTTACTCTACAACATAAACAGAGGTTGAGTTGCCATTTACACTATTATATCTTCAACATTTTGGCATGCTCGTTTATGGACTAATTAATTGCTTATTCACAAACTTTCTCCTCATAATGCAATGGTTAAAGGGGTTTCCATTCTAAATCTATTGTATGCTAGCATGTCATCTCTCTCTATGTGCATTCCCTGCCCTATCCGAAGATGACAAAAAGAAATTGGAAAAGAAAAAAAAGGACAGAGATAGAACCACCAAGTCAAACGATCATACCTTGGATTTTGTCAAAGGTATTGTATCATGTGAAAATTTGCACTTTTCACCCTGTCAAAGAAACAGAAAGAAGTATTAATAATAAGCAGTGGATCCATAACTATTACAAAAAACAACTTAATTTAGTTCAAAAAAAGTGCGCAGAAAAATTAGACAATAATGAAACTTCACCTCCTGGCATCTCCCTTTGATGTAATGACGACAGTATACAACAGGTTTTGGTTTCTCCACAGGGCGTAGTCTCAGCCTCTTAACTCCAAGCTCTCGATTCTTTTCAGCTCGTTTCCTCCGCTTCTTTTCCTGCAAAAAGCAATAAAAGAATACCATTTAAGTCTATAAACTTCATCAAACACAAGGACTTATCAAAGAATACCGAGAAAGAAAAAACCTATGATCCAGTTCAAAATCAATAAGCATTTTTAAACAAACCAATAAAACACAAGGGGAAAGATGAAGGCCATGTACAAACCTTTTTCTTTTGTTTCTTTTCTTCAGAAGGAGGTCCCCGCTTTTTCTTATTGCACATACCACTATCCTGCTGCAGCTGAAAATTAATTTGAAGTCAAGTCAAAAAAAAAAACCGGACTGAGATAAGAATTTTAATTTTAAGACTTTCAGACAAAAATTTACTCCTGATAAACATTAATGAGAACACTGCACTGACAAGCATACATAAAGCCGGTGCCAGTACTAAGATTTGGCCTGGCGATTAACTAATTGTCAGAGTAAACATCTAGGGAATCTTTAATAATAAAAAGAAATAATTGGATGGCATTAACAGGACACAGAATGATTAAGCAGGAACAAAGAAGATTGTGTAAATAATATCTCAATGACAAGAACGACATTGTTCATCCTTTCAAAACCTGAAGGAAAAAAAGAACTCTACATGATAAGAGGAAGCAAGATTAGCAATGCGAAAAAAAGATTCATGATGCTCTTAAGCAAGAATTATGACTTCAAACACACATAGTTACCACAAATTCCATAATAATTATGAGAAGAATTGAAAACAGAAACTGATGAAGAAGGAGAACATACCTTTTCATTACTAGCACTTCCTTGCCTTCCACTTGCATCTTGATTCGATTTTTTGGCAGACAAGGACAAGTTATTAGAGAGCACAATCACGCTACCAACATTACCTTTCTTTCTCCCTTTTTTACTGCTATCTTTCTTTCGTTCATTTTTTTCACAACCTGTCTTTTGTTTCTTATACACAACTGGCTCTTGAGCTAATATAGGATCCTCATAAACAATAACTTTGCGTTTACAAGCCATCGCATTTCTAACATCGTTGGCTTCTACTTCTCTCTTAGATGTCACATTCGACATATCTGCACTAGCAGTAATAGAAATGGATTCCCTTCTATTTAGTTTTTCCTTGTCATTGGAAGGACACCTGTTTTTATAAATCTCCACTTCAGAAAGTTGCTTATTCGGCTCTTGAGGCACTGCAGAATCTTTACCAGACATATCAACTAATCTGTCATTGACAATAAATCCTCCAGCAATCTGTCCTTCTTCAGTTTCACCATCTTCAATGATATTAGAAGAAACTTTTGCATCAACAGAAGAGACTGATTTTCCTGAATTCATCTCTTTTTGCTGCATTTCATGATTGCCTCCCAATTCATTAGATCTCAGAGATGAACTTTCCTCTTCAACTTTATTGTTTAACATTGGATCTTCACAATTTATTCTTTTATCCAATGATGATTCCATCATTGCAAAGGTATTTTGACTAGCACATTCGATCTCAACTTGATGTACACCCTCCACATTGCCGCTGTCCTCAATTGGTTGAGGGTGCTTGGCTTGGTCACTCAAAATTGCATCCGCATCACCGTCACACTGATTCTCATCCAATGAAAATGTTGGAAAATTGCAATTTTTATCATGACCAATTTCTTCATTTCCTTTCATTACATGCTCTAATTCATCCATCAACAACTGTTGCAACTGGAAAAATCCTTTATCTTCTACGTCATTGCTTTTATCAGTATCACCATCAACCACTAATTTCTTGTTCTCAAATGTGTCTATATTTTCTTCTATTCTCATGATATTCTCCATCTCATTCATCAAATCCTGAGTATTGGTAAACCCTCCATCTTGGGACCGAACAGTATCAACATTCTTATTCAGAGTCGCATCATTTTGAACCAAGGAATTCCAATGATCTGCGTCATCAGCAGAAACCATGTTACCAAGCTCAGACCCTTCTTTTTGAAACACTTCACCTGACGTATTATTTTGAACCAAGGAATCATCATGATCTGCAACATCAGCAGGAACCATATTACCATGCTCAAAACTGTTCCTTTGAAAGCCTTCACTTGATACGCCATTTTGAACCAAGCAATCATCATGATCTGCACCATCTGCGGAAACCTTTTCACTATGTTCAAACCCTTGCTTTTCTTGAAACACTTGACCCAGCTCATTATTTTGAACCAAGGAATCATCATGATCTGCGCAATTAGCAGAAACCATTTCACTACGCTCAAATCCCTGTTTCTGAAACACTTCACTTGGTACATTATTTTGAACTAAGGAATCATCACGATCTGTGCCATTAGCAGAAACCATTTCACAGTGGTCAAACCCTTGCTTTTGAAGAGTTTCACTTGGTACATTATTTTGAACCAAGGAATGATCACGACCTGTGCCACTAATAGAAACCGATTCACTGTGCTCAAACCCTTGCTTTTGAAACACTTCACAAGTTACATTATTTTGAACCAAGGGATAATCATGATTTGTGCCATCCGCAGAAACCTTTTCACAATGCTCAAACCCTTGCTTTTGACATGCTTTACTAGTTACACTATTTTGAACCAAGGAATCGCTATGATCTGCGCCATCAGCAGAAACCATTTCACTATGCTCAAACACTTGTTTTTGAAACACTTCACTTGGTACATTGATATCATCATCTTCAAAAGAAAGTAGCAAACTGTTAAATTAGTGTACTTCTATTAAAAAAATGAAACCAGCAAAAAAACTAACAATTAACAAACGTTCTATTCTTCTTAAAAATTTAGACCCCAACTCATACTCTGAACAAGAAATTAACAAAAACGAAACAAAACTTTTGCTCTTGAATTAGATTAAATTACAAGGAAGCAGAGAAGGTGTTCATCTAGAACTGAAAATTATCAGAATCCAAAAGCTAGAATTGAATACAAAAAAAATCTCCGAAATATTCAATTCAATTAAAAGCACAAAACCCTTTCAATTGGAATTTAAAGTTATCAGTACCCAAATAAAGGAAGGAACAAACTCAAGCTGAAAAAAATCAATTGAGAAAATCAAGCACCTGAAGGTAGTTGCTCCGTAATAATTTGGGGGGTTTTACAAAGTTGAGGATGTTCATAGCATCCGGACAAAATTCGAACGAAATTAAGATAAGTTTGACTCTGAAGATGTGATTTTCTGCGACGACTGATATTGAAACGGGGTTCTGAAGGGGTTTCAGTTTGGAGCTTTTCCATCGTTGGGGTTTAACAGAGTTTTTACAGCTTAAAATCTGCCGTTTTCTGTGCATTCTTCTTCTTCTCTTTTCCGGTTCATTTTTCAGTTTCATTTTATAGGTGGGTCGATTACATAAATACTCTTCCATCCATCAAATAAATTAAAAAATAAATCTAAAATTAAAATCTAATAAAAGTCATTATAAATCAAAAATTAAAAAAAGTAAACCAGATCATAATTAATGAAATTACATCTAGTTATTAATAAAAAATAATAACATCATTTAATTTTTAATTTTTAATTCTTAATTTTTAATTTTTTTGATTAATAAATAATTTTACTTTTGTTAAAATCCAAAAAATGAAGACTTATACTATTAATAATGAAATCAAACTAAATTATATTTTAAATTTAATTAAAATTATCAAATATAATTTAAAATTATCAAATTAAAATTCTATTTTAAATTTAATTTTTTGATAATTTTTATTTATTTTAATATGAGAAAAAATATATTTAATTTTTTATTATATTTTACTTTTCAAAGTAGTCCTTATCTTATATTTTTCATCCAAAATTTTCAATTTGTTTATGAAATCCTGAGTGAGAAGGTAACATAAGAATCAATCTCAAGTATTTTCCCAAGGCTCATATTTAAACCTTTACAACAAATGTTTTTCTAAGGCTCACACTAAATCTCATTCAATCACAATCCTTTCCTATCTCAAAACATAACCGAAGAGAAAGACAACAAGAATTGGAAATCTAGAAATCATTTTCAAAGGATTTACAACTCAAGAAATCAAGAAATACTGAAGAATACATAAAAATGTATTTAACAAAGAAAATGATGATTATAGATTGATTTCCTGCCTTCAATAAGGTTAATCTACATTTATATAAGCTATTATAAGCTTATATGATTATTGGGGATGCATTAAATGTAAAATAGAGTCGTTATACAATTTTTTCAAAAATGCTAAAAAATATGTATTTCGATGTGTATGACCATACACCTTCCCATATGCTCGTATGGAACCTAAAATATGACTTTAAAATGATGCAAAAGTATTACGTACGGTCGTACCACCAAGTGGTACACCTATACCAAACTTTTTACACAATTTTCTACTCTGTACGGCCTCTTTGCATACTCGTACGACTTAAAAAACCAAACAGTACGCTCGTACCACTTTTTGTATGCTTGTATTATACCAAAAACACTATTAAACAAAATTCCTAAGAGCTTCGATGCAGCCGTACCACACATTGGTATGCCTGTACTAAAATTGGTATGCTCGGACCAAACTTAAAACATTCAAATCTTTAATAATTTTTATAAAACATTGTTTGTTTAACATCAAAACTAAAATCAATGCCCCAAGGTCCAACATTTTATATTGTAATAATTTATATAAAATATGTTTGTTTTATTTTTATAATTTTATCATTATATTTGTTTTCTTCAATAAGTTAAAAAAAAACATGTTTTTAGAGTGACTAAATTTAATATGAAAAACATAGAAATTAAAAGATTTTTAATTAGACATAATTAGAAGATTAAATAGTTTAATGGCAATAACTTATAAAGACTAAATAAATAATATTGAGAACATAATAATTAAATGTTTAATTATATTAAAATTGAAGGGTGTTTTTATAATTAACTCTTTATAGATTATTACCAATCTTGACTTTGTATGGGTTGAAAAAGCATTTTAAATTTTTTTATTTTTTTAAAAAATAGATAAATATTTTTGAAAAAAAAAGGTTTACAGGAAAGAATTTCATAAAAATAATTAAAAACTAAATAATTAATTTAAAATAATTTAAAATAATTTAAAATATTTTTATTTCAAGTGAAAAAGTGAAATAAATATTATTGTAAGAGAAATTATAATTAAGTTGATATATCATTATGGTGCAATTAAATTTTAAAAATGGTAAAATGTAAAAGCTTAAATATGGTTTCTTCCCATAATTCACATGTAAAAAATTGAATTCAAGAAATCAAAATTGAACCGTAAAAAACTTAAAATTGAATCAAAGAACTCAATTCCATTTGATTTTTTAATACAAATTTTACTACTTATATAATATATTTATACCTATTAATAATTAAAGCAAACTTTTCTGAATTTTTCAGTTTAAAAATCAAATTTAATTGATATAATCGATTTCTGTTTATCTTTTAAAATTGAAAACTGAACTAAAAAATCATAAAATGAAATTGAATCATCCCTATTTTTAATTTATTTTTTGAAAAAATATTAATTTATCAACTTTTTAAAACAATGTTTCAAAATATTAATTTTAATAAAAATTTTTTAAAAATAAAAAATATTATATAATTTGCATATATAAACATAAAAATCATATTTATAGAACATAACATAGATAAAAAAAATTACATGAAAATTATATAAATATGAGATAAAATAAAGATAATTATATACATTTATTAAGATTAAATGTAATTTTATTAAGATCACCATAACCAGTGGCGGAACCAGAAATTCAATGAAGGGGGGGCTAAAAATTGAACTAAATATATACGAAAATAAATTAAAATTTCATTAATAATTAAAAAATAAACAAGTTTACAATCATATTGAAAGAAATAAACATATTATTACTAATATGAATGAGGAGGAAGTTGAATTCTTCGATTTTGCATTTTTGAAAATGTTGTAGAATTTTTTATTCATCAATTCCTTTAAATATTTGTCGCTCGATATAACACACCATCATGTCATTCAACCATTCATCATCTATCTTATTCCGCAAATCTATTTTGATAATGTTCATTGCTGAGAATGCTCTCTCAACTGTTGCTGTTGCTACCGGTAAAATTAATGCTAACTCGATGAGACGATAAA
>CANYBF010801432.1:0-10862 GCA_948192965.1 Dalechampia spathulata
AAAAAGGTATATGTTATGCATTTTATTTTATAAGTATATTTAAATACCATTATGGATGATAATGTAAATATTTAAATATGAAGGTTAATGAAATTGAAAATGGAGACTAATAACCAAGGTAAATCAATTTATATTTAATCGAAAAACGATGATCAAATATTCAAATGGAATTATATAATATGAAAAGAAATGTACATGCATTGATGCTTGGTGATATGTATGCTATTCGAAAAGATGCAATGTGAAATGAATGTCTTATGGAAATCATGTTATATGAAATGAATTATATATGAATTGTATGGTACATAGAAGAAAATCATGACGTCTGCATATGTTTATTTGACATCATGGCATTAAATAAAACATATCAGGTTATGCAACATAAATTGACATATGCACAATCATGACATGACATGGAGAAATAAGGGAGGAAGAAAATGAATGAATGAAAGAAAATGATAAAGGAAAAGAGGTACTTGGCATTATGAAATGAATTCCTACGGAAAATGAATGGAAAGGAAAAAGAAATTAATGTAAAAATGGGTTCCAATACGTTGAACCATAGTATGATATGAAATGAAATGTAAGACCTAGTACCAAGCGCGCAAATGATACAAAATGGCCCAGAATGTAAAAAAAAGGGCGATGAAACGAAATGAGTTGATACAGAAAAATATGAGGGAGAATGCATAACATGAATGCATTCTCATATACACCATCAATCATGAATTTTATGATGATGATTTATTTTCTATGATGATTAAAGATAATGTGCATATGCAAATTGATCATTAATGATATACATTCCATGACATATTTATGATGGTGTCGATGATGATAATTCATTAATGCATTATATGAATCGTGATGATGATAATGATATTTTAATTATGTGGATCATAAGGATGATAACATAATGCTTATGAAAAATCATATGTCAATATACAATGGTGATGTTTGGAAGTAAATTTCAGAAATGATTACAGTGAAAAATTAAAATTAGAAAAGTCTATGATTTACATGATCTGTACATATATGATACATGAATGAACAAAATTTTCATATGTTATGTGTTAAAGCACCATTGAGTTTTATACTCAGCGTTTATTATTTGATGGACGCAGGTTTACAGATGATGACGAGCACGGATTTCCCAAAGAACCAATTCAGCAAAAGTTTTCTCTAGGGACAAGAACTTGGTTAGGGGCAAAGTAAATTAATTGATTAATTTAACTTAATTTGTAAGGCTGTAAACATAAAATAGTAACATAGGGACTAAGATTTCCGTAACTCTTAGAACGACGTACCATTATTTAATAAACAGGTAAACACAAACATAATATTAATATATAAAAAAAAATTCATACGAATCCCTTGTAGAGTAATTAGTGGTTTCCATGTATTGGAGATCATTAATTAGTTTACGGGAACATGTCGCGGTGTAAAGTCGTGACAGGAATTAAAATAAGTATAGTATATTATTTTTAATTTATTTTAAGCTAATGAGATTTCTATTACTAATAAAGGAAATAAGAAATTAGTTTTTCAATTATTAAAAGTTAATATATATATATGCTTTTAATTAACATATGAATTATTTATTTAAATGAATGGATTATTATACATATAATATATTGTTCAAAAATATATATATGTTTATTAAATTTAGTTTTCAATAATGTAAGAATTTCATTATTTTTATATCATATATTTTATATTTAAACTTATGTTATATGATAGTTAATTTAGTTAATATAAATGGTGTTTTCATTTCAAATGTTATTATAATTTTGTTAATTAATGTCGCGTCTTAGAATATGAATTGATTGAATATACATGAATTAATGTTTATAATAAAATATTTAAATATATAATGCAATGTGCTTATATATACGTGAATTATAGATAATTAATATTGATAATCAATCTTTTAATTAAATATGGGTAATTGTATTATGAAATAGGTGGTTCCGAGGATAATCAACGTATACCATCAAGCAATTTAGACAAGGGGAAAGCGATTCTAGGTTTGTACTAGTGTTCCTCGATCATTAATTGATCAATAAATGAATAATATTAATAAATTAATATAATGATATTAAATGAATATTTATATAATATATTTCACGTAATTATCATGCATAATTATAATGCATCATCGCATTAAACATGACATGACATATCATGGAGGAATAAGGAAGAAGGAAAATGAGCGAAAGTGAAAAAATGTTTAATGAAAATATACTGGTTATAAAATGGATTTCTACAAGAAATCGAATGGAAAGAAAAAGAAAGTGAAATGGGTTCCTGTTTGTTGAACCATAGAAATGAAATGAAATGAAAGATATGGGTTCCTGTTTGTTGAACCATTGAAATGAAATGAAATGAAAGACCTAGTATAGAAATGTACATAATTAAATGAGTTAATGAAATGATAATGGCAAAGGAAAAACAGAGGGAGAGTGCAATTCATAAATTTCTTTCTCAAAAGCATATTTCATCGCATTTAATGTTTATTGATGAAATAATATTATGGAATATTATAACTGATAATATGATGTGAATGGCTGGGAACGAATAAAGAATATGAATGAGAATTCACAGGTAAACAGTAAAAATGGATACAAGTGATAATTTTATTCAATAATGGTATGTGACATTATTAAGTGGTATAAATGCTGAAATGTTATAATTATATTAAATTGTTGCTTTTAATATTATAATATTTACGATTATTATTATACTAGCACCACTGATTTTTATACTTAACGTTTGTCAATTGATGAACGCATGCACTAACAACACAAGAGAGCACGGGATTTAGCAGTATCAGTAGCAAATCTAGTGATTCTGATAGCAGACTCAAAATTTGACGTGGACTCCTATTCCTCAAATCACATGCAACTTATGTTTTTTGGGTATAATGGCAATAAATTAAATAAAGCATATAAATTATTATGTTTGAAATTTTATAAGAATAACATAATAATGCCATCAGGGATGTTATAATGTCACGTCCGCATTTATAGCATCCTTACGTGTTTGCATTTTATACATAACTTAGAATAATTGAATGAGTGATGCATGAAATGCATGATTGAGTTATTATTGGTAAATGTCATGCTATGTTATAAATGCATGAATAAGAGATGAATAAAGGAAATTCCATTAGACATGGAAATTTGAAGGGATAGATATGAAATGAAGTGGAAACGTACTTAGGATGTCTCATTAATATGCTTTTGGTAAACACTTTAAAGGTACTTAAAAGTGCAATTAATAAGTGAAAAATGATGTTTATGCATAATATCTTTGTTATATGATGAGAAAATATATGTTAGAATATATATAAGAAAGTATAAATGAAGTTAGAATTAAAAATAAGTTAGGTTGAACTTAAGGGTATTTTGGTCATTTCACTTATAAAGAGGGGTATTTTTGGAAAATAAAATTATGTATGTGGGATATGTGATGTATGTTATGTATGTATGAGATTTATGATATATTAATTTTAAAAAAATATTAAAGAAAATGAAAAAGAAATAAAATTAAGGAACCAATAAAATTGTGACAAGTGTCACCATGCGATTGAACCCTTCCTTGACTTGTAAATAAAAAAAAATAGTAATAAAAAGAAAATAGGTTCTGCAGAAGGGGAAAAACGTGATGCCATAACCCTTTTCCTTTCTTCCATTGCAAACTCCTTCTTCTTCTTTTCAATTAAATTTTATTCAATCTTAAGGTAAAAAAAGAGAATAAACTTATGAATTTTATGTTTTTAATATTATTTTTGCCTTACTCTTCTTGCATATATTCTTATTTATTGTTGTTGGTGATTGGAATTTGAGTTCTTGTTGCTGGAAAATTTTGTTGGAATTGAAAATGAAGTTTATGTAAGGATTTTGCTTAAATTGATGAAGGAAAGATGGAAAGCATACTTAATTTAATATGTTTGATATATTTTGATGAAGTTTTGTTTATGGAATGTATGTGTATGTAAACCCTAGGTGATTTACATGCAAATGACTCTTGAGATGTTGTATAAGATGTGTATGTATTGCTAGAAGTGACAATTTGTGAAGAAGAATAAGAAAAATGCATGAAAAGTGAAGAGGAAGTAAGATAGTGCATAGGCAAAAGTTGCTGCCCAAATTTTCACCTCTTAGGAAATGACCTCTATAATTTGGTTTTAATACATAACTCATTAACTTATATATAAATATGATGAATTATGATGATAGAATGATAAAAATAAAGTTTGAATGTAATTCGAATAAGTTTACAAGTTATATGCAAAAATGAGTGCAATAAGGGCAACATGTGTGTATGGTTGTGTAATGTTGCCTTAAGTTGGATTTAAATGCATATTGGCTGATAAATTTGACTTAGAAGTGTGTATAACATGTTAATATAGGTGTATGGACAATATGATATGGTTTTAAGGTGATTGAATATGATGAATGAGGCATATAAGTGAGGTGTACAAAATCTGCCAAAACTGAATTTCAAAAGAGGCAAAGTTAGGGGTTTACGGTAATGATGTTTTGACCACTTTATCATTAGAATTATGGAATTTATAATATATCATTAGAAAGCTCTTTGAATCTAGTTTCCAATTGTACTAATTTCAAAAATTTCTAAAGTCATTTACTTGGTCTGAAATATCATGTTATTTGAGAGGTTATAAGTGAGATGAAATTTGGCAGAATTGATAGGCATTTAATCATTGGATGTTGGAGTCCTTGAACATTGAATTTTCGAGCATATAATATATCTTTGGAAAGATATTTGAGTCTAGTTTCTAATGGTTTAAGAATTACTCAATTTAAAGGTCATTTACATAGTCAAAATGCATGTATAAAGAGGACTATTTTATGAGGTAGCATATGAATGAACTTGGAAGACATGCTTATTTTAACACCAAAGTAATGCATTATGCAATTCTATTTTAATTGCTTCAATGAATGGTTATGTACATACATTTACAAGTTTGACAGAGGTAAAAAAAATGACCAAATGAATAGTAACCCATGAATTGTAACTTATAAATAGTAACCCATGAATAGTAATTTACATAACATAGTTTGATCACTTAAGGAATGGGTGTTTAAAGTACTTAAACTTAATGTTGTACTTATCTAAGCCTTAAAACTCACTATTATATTTAATGGATGATATTTTAATGCAAGGACTTAAATGAGCCGGAAGGCATGAATGATCTCTAATTATAAAGTGTGAAAGGTTGTAAGATGGTATTGTGTTGATATGTTATTTGTTAATTAAAGTTTAATAGTGGTTACTTGTCATGAATGATTATAGATAATTTTACTAAATAAAGGTAAAATGGAAATGTGATAGGTACAACTCACGAAGTTCATACTTCTTCTTTAGGTATCGATAAGGGCAAAGCGATAGCAGGTTTGTGCTATTCATCTTATGACCCCGCATAGGGCCATAAAATGATAATTTCTCACTTAATTGCTTATGATAGCAACGTAGTGAGATTATATTGTAAATGGAATTATATGGTCATTAAAGCATGAGTTATGCATCATGTCATGAATCATCCATACATACAGACATATTCATGACATATCATACAGAGGATATAAGGAGGAAAAGAAAATGACATACAAAGCAATATTTATTGATATCGTACTAGGTCATACAATTATTATCGATTTCCTATATGGAATCATAAATTAATGATTTTCTTATTCCTTTAAAGATCATTAGTAGTTCTAATTTATAATAATCTCCAAATATCATCACTTTTCAATCAAATGATCAACATTGTTCATTATATCTCTTAATGTTCTTTCAATTGTCTCAATTCCTAATTTCCTAATTAATACAAATATACAATTGCCTAATTTACAAGAACTACGAATGATTAAGAAGTGGAAATGTATGCTTTAAATAAGGAAATAATGCAAATGAACCATGGATTGATTGAGAAGCAAGCTTTAGTTAAGAAGTAAAAGTTAATATTGATTCCTTATTTTTTAATGCTTTCTTAGATTTTGATTTCTATGAAAAAAGGAATGTAGAATATTAGTAATTAAATAATTGAAATGTAAATACAAATGTGCACATAAATGAGATACCTACCTATGTTGAGTTGACATTGGCTCTCTTTTTAAGTCTTTGTCTTTAATACCTAAAGGTCTCACTTATGATTGAAGTCTTACTTCTAAGTACATTATACCTTATTTACTTGCAATAAACATAAATAATATTTTCATCTTTAAACTCTTTATAAGGGTTTATGAGCTTGTCCATCTTACAATAGATGAATAAATGATAAAAAATTGAGATCACACTTGTCTTGGTTTGAAATAAGATCAATTACATGTTTATTACATTGTTAAGTATGCATCCTTATAGAAATCATGCATATAATTCCCAACCCTTCTCATTATTTTATGTAGATTATTGAAACTACATGTTAGTAGGATTTTCAATTAAGTCTCACATTCTATAACTCCAATTTTTTTTTAAAAAATAGATTGATTACACATTTATATTGTCTCAAATCCTCCAAATGCTTTAACCTTCTAACAAGAGTTCAAATATATATCATACTAATAACCTTTAACTTCTTAAATGAGTACTAGATATTAGGACATATATGATCTTTATAGTTTCTCATACCTATAAGCTCACATAAAATCTCTTCTTATGCCATATTTTAATCCATTTTTATCATTTTCACAATATGTATATTTGTTACAAGTATTAAGGTACATTGGAATTTGGTGATGATGATAATTTAGAAGAAAAATTCAATATTTTTGAAGTTCTTTCAACAACATCAAAGCTTAGGAAAGAACTAAGTGCCATTAGGAAAAAACTTAAGCAATCTAAATAAAATCATTTTCAAACAATTCATTCCTATACACATTTTGAACAAATCTTTTAATATCATTCTAAACTTAAAAGTAACAATATCTTTTTATTTAATTTGTTATATAATTACATAATATAAAATTAGAGTAATATGGCATGAAAATGAAATCTCATATTATTTTTAGTTATTGTTTATTTTTTTAGGAATAAGATATTAACATAATTTAAACAAATGATTATTCCACATTATTTAATAAATCAAAGATATTTATTTTATTTTATATAATTAGAGTTGAATTCTCTCTCCTTTGCAATTACATTAAGATTAAAATCAAAATCACAATGCTACTATAACACAATCATAAAAATAAGAAACCAAATTCATTCTTTTCTAAACTAAATAGTTAATTGAATTATGTTGATAAAAAATTAAAAAAATTCTTCCTTGCATTTGAATAAATATTGATTAAAATTAGACACACTAGTGTATATTTATGAAAGATACAATTTAAAATGGATTTAAATAGCTTGAAATTCATGAAAACAAATCCTTAGAAAAGTAAAATAACCCAAAATAGCCTAATAATGGACCAAGTTCGATATTACATCGGCAAAAATCAACTTAAAATCATATAATTTGAATATTTGAGCTTAAATATGCATCCATATGATTTGAAAAATATTTAGAAATAAATCATTCTTAAAATGGATCCTATAAATCCTATTCCTTCTTGCAACAATTTAACTCAATTTCATATTAATTTTTTCTCATATAATTTTATTCAAAATATAAAGTGAGATATTAGAAAGTTGATGAGAAACAAGTAAACATAAAAAAAGTCGTATATTTTATGATTAAAAATAATAAATTAAGATAGTATTTTTGAGTTTTCCTGAATTTTAAACATATTTTAAAATATTAATTATTTTTTGAAAATTTTTTATAATTAAGCGGAGGAAAAAAGTCTACTCATCGGGCTTGTGTAAGGTCGAGCCCATTGAAAGTTTTCTTCCCTCATAAAAATCTATTCTCACCCAGTTACCGAGATCCAGCCCTCCCCTCTCCCCTTTCCCTTAATTTCTTTGCTTCAGCACAATTCAGAAACACATCATAATAAGTAGAGGAGGTTAGATCCAGGTGAGTGATCTATCTAGATCTCGCGATTCAATCTTCAACTCCCCACTCTGTAATTCACTACGAATATTTCAGCATCCTAGCAATTGCATTTCCAGATCTCGATTTTGATTTTCTTGTTAATACATGTTTTTTCCCTTTTGATTTCTAGGTAGTAATTGCAAGTTCGTATCTCGCATTTATTCCTTTTTTTTGAGTTTAATTTTTAACAGGTAGAATTAGACGCAATTTTTGAGGAGTGGTGTATTTCTTCGACTAATCAATCAAAATGGTACATAATTGTTATTTATGTTGGCATTTATTTATTTTTAATTATTCAATTCTGTCGAGATCTATTTTTATATAGTGAAATTAATTACTTGTTGCATGTATGTTAATTTTGATACAGGTTGTGCTCGCCGCTTCTATAGTGAGCAAGTCCGGCAAAGGTTCTTTTATATTCCCCTTTTTTTTGTGTTTAATCTCTAGTTTACTTTTTTCTTTTTTATGGTCTCAGTGAATTTGACAACCCAAATCAAAATTAGAGGTTTTTAATTCTGAAATACGTTTAAAATTTCAATGCTTTGCATTTCTATGAGCTTATATGTAGCCCTTTTCTTATTTCTGTTGTTTTGTCGTTCTTAAATTTTCTTGTTTACAATGTAGAGATTCGTTGTTTTCCTATTGTTGTTCTACGTTAAGTGATGTTTCTTTTTTATGTTTCAATCAATGCAGTGCTTGTTTCTAGGCAGTTTGTCGACATGTCTCGCATGAGGATTGAAGGTCTTCTTGCAGCTTTTCCCAAGTTGATTGGAACAGGAAAGCAGCATACCTATGTTGAGACTGAGAACGTGAGATATGTTTACCAGCCAATAGAGCTGTTGTACTTGCTACTTGTAACAAACAAGCAAAGCAACATCCTTGAAGATTTGGATACATTGAGCCGACTTTCCAAGCTTGTATCCTTCCTGTTCTTTTGTTATCACGTTACATTTTAAATTTTCATAACTCCTTTTGTAGAGTTCTTTATTTATTTAATTTTGTAAAGTTGCAGCATGGAGTTGCTGATATTCATGATCTCTGTTTAATTCCTTAAAGCATTTGTAGGTGCCTGAATATGCTCTCTCTCTTGATGAGGAGGGCATTTGCAAGACAGCTTTTGAGTTGATTTTTGCATTTGATGAGGTGATCTCCCTTGGCCACAAGGAAAATATTACCGTTGCACAGGTTAAGCAGTACTGTGAGATGGAAAGTCATGAGGAGAAATTGCACAAGCTGGTGCTTCAGAGCAAGATTAATGAGACTAAGGATGTCATGAAGCGTAAAGCTAGTGAAATTGACAAAAGCAAGGTATAAGGTTTTACATGCAAAAGGAAAATGAACTGATAAGATTTATATTCTGTTGTTATCCTTATTAATTTTGTTTGTCTTGCAGATTGAAAAGAATAGAGGTGATAAAGGAGGATTTATGTCCTTACAGTCGATGGGATCTGGAAGAATTGAGAGTAAATTCAGTGATATGAGCATTTCTAGTAGTGAAGGTGGTTTTGGCGGTGGTTCTGGTTTTGGATTGACAACCGATGTTGACTCCTTTTCAAGCAAGTCTAAAGGTTTGTTCCTGTTTGTATGAAGGTGCTTCTAATTTTTAAGAGTTTAGCGAATATTAACTGTTGGTAACTTGGTGCATGCTTAGAGTTTTTAATCATGTATAAATTTGGAGTCTTGATATCTTTGAATATTGTGATGTTAATAGACACAGGACAACGAGGAGAATTTTGGGTTCATTCTCCTCTAGCATATGGTTTAGGAACTTGGGTTTGTTGTGTAATTGCTAGATTTTGGGATTGTAGCAGTATGTTAATGTTTCTTATGTATTAGGTATATGTCCTTTATACTGTGTTCATAATTTGGTTTTTTCTGTCCTGTACCTATTAAGGCATGGGTATCCATCTTGAAGCCGGAGTTAAGATTCTTATTAAATTGATGAGATTCAGGCTTTTTTCTCTTCCCCCCTTTTTTCATCTCTTTTCTCACGCATGTCTATCTCTCTCTTCCATATTCTCCCTGTTATCTTACCTTGTTCAATATTATTTTGTGTTAATTATGTGGCATGTTCCTATTTTTCACTAATGCTATGATATCTCTTCTGTGTCGTCTTATTGTGAGAGATATAACAAATAATTTTTATTTTTATGCATTAAATAAAGCTGTATTTGTTGTTCTTAGGTCGTCAACCTTCCTCTGCCACTGCTCCTCCGAAAGGTCTTGGCATGAAGCTTGGAAAAACTCGAAGAGAAAACCAGTTTTTGGAATCATTGAAAGCAGAAGGTGAAGATATTGTTGAAGAGGTGCAGCCAAAGGCTGGACAAGCCAGATCTGCAGCAGCCTTACCACCAACTGATCCTATTACTTTAACTGTTGAGGAAAGAATCAATGTAACATTAAAGAGGGATGGTGGACTGAGCAATTTTGACGTGCAAGGGCAATTGTCACTTCAAATTCTTAACCAAGAAGATGGCTTAATTCAAGTTCAGGTATATCTATTTGTGAATGTGCATGCAGTCATCGATTTGAATTGCATGTTAATTTATTTCTGCATGTGTGTTTTTGTGTTGGTGCTATTTTGTTTTGAACTTCATCCGACCAAGACTGGAAGTAGTGGCTAATATTAGGTAACCCACAGAAATTCTTTATATATTACTAATAGAAGAATAATGATATCATGTTGCAATAATTCAAGGTCACAGTTCACAGCAGAAAAGTTTCAAACAATCTCATCTTCACCATTGAAGAACTTATGTTGTCCTTCAATAAGGGTGCCAGAACTGGTCAACTTCTTTTTGTGCATCCAAAGTCCTGCAAGTGTAGTGATGATGTACTTGGATATTGGAAGAGTATT
>CANYBF010801610.1:0-11708 GCA_948192965.1 Dalechampia spathulata
CATGGTATATCATTCACTAAACATATCATGCATACGGTATGTCATTCACTTCACATGCTATACATATAGTATGTCATCCATTTAAACATGCCATACATATGGTATGCCATACATGATGCCATGTTATAATACAACATTTCACATGTCATGCCACATGACACAAACACATTCCATCAAAAATGTCATGCATATGCCATGTCATGCATCACTTCACATGCCACGCATTTGGTATGTCATACATCTAACATGTCATGTATATGCCATGTATTACACCATCACACAAATCATGCATATGATATGCCATACACACACCATGCATATGGTACGTCACTTATATGCCATGTCATAACATATGCCATGATATTCATCATTTAATATATTATGCATATGATATGCCATTCATTCTACATACTATGCATGCGCATTGCATACGCTATACGCCTAACGCTAAAATGAATCAAAAACATTAACGCATAACGTACTATGCTATTTGCCATAATATGTGTTTACATATTAGGTTACCATATCATACATATGATATGTCATTCATATTCATATGACATGCATATGCCATGTTACTTTTATCGCTATATCACATGACATGCATATGCCATGCCATATAGCTTTGTATGTCATTTTACGTGCAACCTTGCAACGCCAATTCATATGACGCATTGTGTGTTTACAATTATGCTTGTATGCTTGCCTGCTTAGGACAATTAATCCCAACTATAATGGTAAAATAGATTTTGGAAACTCATAGAATAGATCTCCACCACTCGAACCCAATCTCTAAAGGGTTTAACTAGCACTCATGTTATGGGTCGGTTGGACCAATCCAGAACCATCCGGTGGTGACTCCTTGTGACTCTTTCGAGTCTGTATCATTCCCTAAGGGAACCCCTTAGGAAGACTACGCTTTCGCTCCAAGTGCGGTCTCCGGTCTGTGACTTTCGCAAGCCTTGCTCTGGGCCCCGACAGAAACCGACACTCACAGTATGCTATTCTTTGTATGGAATGAAAATCATAAGAAATCATTAAAGAAAATGGAAAGGAAATGAAATTAAAGAAGGAACCAATAGGATGGTGATAAGTGTCACCATATGATTGGACCCTTCCTTGACTCCTTGATTAATTAAAAAGAAAATAAATATTTAGTAAAGGAGGAAGCGAAAGTCAACAATTCATTTCCTCCCCTCTCCATTTTTGAATTCTCTTCCTTTCCTCCTCCTTTCCATTTTTCCAATTCAAAGCTAATACATTCCTAAGGTAATTTTTGATGAAATTTATGTTTTTAAACTTGTTTTTACCTAGTTCTTCTTGTATATACTCTTATTCCTTGCTATTGGTTGTTGGAGTTTATCTTCTTACAAGGGGAGATTCATCTATGATGGTAAAGTGGAGAATAAGTGTAGTTTTTGATGAATTATTGATGGAAGATGAAAAAGGAGGCTTGAATACATATGCTTGATGCATTTTTGTAATGTTATGTGCATGGATTTGAATTGTGTAAAAACCCTAGGTGACTTATGTTCAATGGAATATTATAATATTTTACTATGTGTGTATGATGTGAATTAAGTAAGGAATTATGAAGAAGATGAAGTAAAATGCATGAGAAGTGAGTTAGAAATGATAAAAATGCATGAAAATGCTTGCTGCATAAATTTTGCACTTGTGTAAAATGACCCTTAATTTTTGGTTTGATCCCTTGAATCATTGTATTATGTATGGGAATAATGAATTATGATGTTACAATGAAGAAAATAAATTTTTAAGGCAATTGGAATAAAATTGCAAAAGTTATACTTAAAATGGCATTAATGGGGCAACATGTTTGTGCCTTTGTATATGGTTATCTTAAGTGGTATTTTAGTGCATGAATATTGACAAACATGATTTAGTAATATATGTAACATGTAAAGGTATGTATATGTGCATTATGGAAAGATTTTAAGGTGATTAAATACCATAAATGAGACATGCAAACTAAGTGTATATAACTTACCGAAATCGAATGGTAAAAAGGTAGATTTAGGGGTTTACAGTAATTGCATTTTGACCACCTTAATGTTAAAGATACAAGATGTATAATATACTATTGGATAGATC
The DNA here is from genome assembly GCA_948192965.1 of Dalechampia spathulata. NCBI lineage: Eukaryota > Viridiplantae > Streptophyta > Magnoliopsida > Malpighiales > Euphorbiaceae > Dalechampia > Dalechampia spathulata. The sequence goes on from CANYBF010801610.1 coordinate 2,113, forward strand.
TTTGAATCTAGTTTCCAATGGTATCAATCTTGTAAATTTCCAAATTCATTTTCATGCTCCAAATATGCTCATTTTGGGTGATATTTAGGCAGAATTTATAAGCAATCGACAATTTGATTTTTGGAGGCTTTAACGATTGAATTTTTATGTTTATGATATATCATTGGAAAGCTCTTTGAGTCTAGTTTCTAATGGTTCAAGAATCACTCAATTTAGAGGTCAGTTACTTATTTAAAATATTTGTACAATGATAACTATTCCATGAGATAAAATGTGTATAAACTTGAAATGCATGCATACTTTAGCACCAAAGTAATTCATTTTGCAATTTTGTTTTAAATTATTAAATGCATGATCTTGTACTTATATTAAGGGACATTAAAGAGGTACATATCATAATGTAAATATGAGGCAATTAAGCATTCCATTATACATCAAAATAGTATGCAAAATACAAAGTAATTCAAATTGAAAATGACCAAATAAATAGTAACTTACCAAATGAATAGTATAAATTAACCAAATGAATAGTATTCCCTAGCATGTTTTGGTCACTAACATATATAGTATCTAAGGCATCTAAACTTAGTATTAAAGTTACTTTAGTAATAAAACTCAATGTTATACTTACGATAATAGGTACAAAATATAATATTGAGGTTAATATAACATACCTATGTAAAAAATCATAAAACTCATAAATGTGTGTATCAATATGGCATTTGCATGTCATTGCACATAAATATGACTTGTGTAAATAGTCATCATTTGAATGTGGCGTATGACATACTTTGAAATGGAACGCTATGGAATGATACTTGAATGCTTCCTAAGTATGAAAATTGATTGGAATGTGTGAATGGTAATACTAAGTGGTTATGAAATGGAAATGTGACAGGTTCCGATAGTGAATTTCATACATCTTCCCAAGCTTTCAATAAGGGTAAAGAGGTGACAGGTTTATGCTTCTCACTTCATGACCTCTTTTAAGGTCTTGAAATGATGTAGTTACATTAAAATGCTGATATTACTCGTAAATTAGATACAAATGGTTGATGATATCATTTGATGAACTTTCCATATGATCATTATACATCATTTACATTTCATGTCATGAATCATAAAAGCATACACGTATATTCATGATAAGTATACAGAAGTTATGAGGTGGAGAGATATGATACAAAAGCAAATGCACTAGGTCAACCTTTCTGATTAGAAGTAAAATATGGATTCCCTCAGTATAATCATACAGCAACCTTCCTGATTGGAAGTAAAAATATGGATTCCCTCAGCAGAATTATACAACAACCTTCCTAATAGAAAGTAAAAATATGGGTTCACTGAACCATATAGCTACATTTATAATTGCCCTCATACGGGAGATGAGTATCGATGATCCAGTATAAAGTAAATTATGCATAATATTATAGAGTGATAAAAGATGATACAAGATTATCAAAAGGAGAGTGCAAAGCATTAATGCATTCTCACAGACATACATTATCATTTATACATGATGCGATTACAAATATAAACAACATTTGTAAATGATAAATGTAAACAATAATACATATAAATGTATATTATTGATGATGAAGTCCTTTATACTTACTTGCATCGTTTATACATACAAATGTAAATGACAATACTTTTGTATAAGGTTTATGATAGGAAAAGTTACAACGGGTTTACTAAGATATTTATTCTTATACCAATCATGCGATTTATAATTGGTTAAAGTAGTATGATAATATATATAATGAAATGACAATAATAGATTATCTTATGATTATTACTTATGTCTTTTTACTTACATGTTATCTAATTCATCAAATTATGATATGTATTCATATTTATAGCACTATTGAGTTATATGCTCAGCATTTTTTCATTTGATGAATGCAGGTCCTAGTTCACTTGTAAAGCAATGAGAGTAGCTTATCTACAATTAGTAAAGGTCGAGACTTACATGCAGCCCTACCTAAAAGCAGTTCAAACTTTTATAATGTACTATAAAATACAATTCTCATTATGTAGCACTTTTTATACTCATTCAGCAGTAGTATTTATTATGTACTGTGATGTATATGTGTATAGTATTACTATGTTTTGCTATAATAAGCATGATGATGATGCATGATGACACAATTATATATGAATGATGGATTTATCACTATATATGTACGATATGATGACGTGTATATGTATGAATGTTAAATATGATATGATACATAAATGTAATTAACCTTATTTGTAGATAGCTATGATACTCAAGTACACATACATAACGATGAATAAATAAGCGTTATATTATGAAAAAAAATTTATGCATCCTTTATAGTGTAATTAATGATTTCCTTTCTTAAGAGATTATTAATTATGTTATGGGAGCATGTTATGCCAAGTATGGGTGTGACAAATAGAGTGAAAATTGAAGCAATAAGGAGAAGTTTGAAGAGGAAGCTTAAAGGAAGAAGACCTAAAGAGATTTTGAAGACTGTAGACTTATAATTCATTTTCTAGCATAATTTATATTTATGGTTGTATTTCTTTATAGCATTATGTTACTTTATAGTTCTTTATATTTCATTATGCTTTAGTACATTTTAATCATAAGGTTGATATCCTATGCTTATGAATAGCTTGCATCTCATATTCTAGTAATATAACTCATGTTTATCATGTTCTTATGTTGAATTTCTTGTTTATAGTATCTTGTTTATTGAAAGGGCCCTTTAACATAATTTTTAATTAATTAGTTAATTACTTTGAAAGAAGAACTAATTAAATTAAATGAATATAAGAACACCTTTTAGCTAACTACCTAGATGTAGAAGTTGATTAATTGTAGGCTTGAGTGTCAAAATTGATCTTGATCACTAAAAGTAACCTAGCAATCATAAAAGTATATGTTAGCTTATTTTTAATAGATAATCAATTCTCTGAAAGGAGATTCATTACATTATCCATAACCTTATTAAATTTTTAAATATGATTAATTATTAATTTGAGTTGCATGTTTACAAGTATAATCTCAACCCTAAGCCTATGTACACCATGTAGTATTATTATAGTATTAATTTAGTTAATGAACCATGAATCTGACTACATGTTTAGATAATCAATGAAATCAATAGCTAGTACTTACCCACTCTTAATATTATAGAATGATACCCTTAAGTTATACTCGTGATCCATACTCTTGCAGTGACATCGATTCAAAATAAGGAGAGATAAATTTAAAACTTGTTTATTTCACATTTTATCAAATTGACATCAACTCATACGCCAATAGAGGACTAATATATATATATATGCTTGTTAGAAGTACTTGAATGAAAAAGATGCTATTATTGCTTGTCGGATATATGGATGGACATTATTGGGATGAGAATTTGTTTATTATTGATACACACAACTATTTTGACTATTGAAAAGAGAAGAAAGTGGCGTGCGTTACTAGCTAGAAGGAAAAAATAGATAGATTGAATTAGAATAGTTTGTTTAAGAAATGAGTTATCTATTTATCAACCTAGATTAGGAGATGGATTATTTGGGTTAGAAAGTGGTCTATTTTACTTATTAAATTAGATCTAAATAAAATTGGGTTGTAAAAGTGTATTTGGGCTAAATAGGCTTATTATAAACTAGGTTGTAGAAGTGTATTTGGCTCTATAGCATATAAGCCTCAAACCCCTATAGTTATTTAAAATATTTAAAATAATACACCACTTTTTTATTCTCATAAATGCTCAATCTTTTTGAAAAAATTTCTAAAATTGACTTGTCACACCCAGCCCATACCTAGGGTAACATGCTCCTGTAGCATGAGCATCGATCCTCCCCAAGGAGAACCGCTACTCACACCACAAGGGATGCGTCGTCTCTATGATCTAGTAAAGTTTGTATGGGAATACGTCTCTGTATTAAGTGGTGAAAGAAAGTAATAGTGTGGCATTCATACATTATACATGTCAAACCTTGGATGTACAATCATTCATTCATGCAATTCGTATTGGTAAACAACTCAATTATATTATATACATACAATACAGGTTATACAACAGGGTTCATGTAATTTACATAACAGGTACACCACATAATACAGAGTTGACTACTGCCACTATGATTAACAGAAACGCTCTAACAAAAATGAATCGAAGTGTGCCCCTGAGGTCCCGTACCACTTCGAGAATAGCCTTCTCTGCTGACGACCTCTATCACTTCTTAGACCGCTCACCAGAAGGCTCAGTACCTACGTTCATCAAATGATAAACGCTGAGTATAAAAACTCAGTGGTGCTAGGTAAACATAGGCAAATACACAGGTATAATTCATTTCATAGCAAACCATAACAAGCGTCATATATCAAGCATTGCAATAAATCGATAACATCATCATAGCATACATTTCCAATACAGGCGATGTGAATGCAGTTATGCCTTGCATTCTTCCTCCTCCTCGATTCACTCATTCATTCTTGTTTTCCTGTAATTGTGCACATTCCTTTCGAACATACTGGGTCCCTGTAGGTACCGGTACTCATCTCTCGAAGGAGGGCATATAACTGTACGGTGCTTTGTACCCATTTCCTACTATAGGTCTCGAGACTCATCTCCCATTGGGAGGGTATTAATCTACATGATTCCTTTACTCCATATATATGACCTCCTCTTCTTCTAATAATCTAATAATAATAAAAATAAATATGCAAATTATACTACTATTACTGTTAATAATAATAATAATAATAATAATAATAATAATAATAATAATAACTTAATATAAGTTAATTTATAGATAAAAAGGGATTCTTTCTTACATAATCAATCAATCAATCTTAAAGGTTTATTAAATCTTTTTTACATCATAAAATTTTCAAAATATCAAATATAAAAAATAACCTAAGCTAAAATTTGTAATTTATTAAAAATAAAAATATTAGATATACAATTGGTTGCATAAAAATTATAGATAGTTTTACTTAAGGTTTTATAAAGAATTATAAAAGGTTTATCAAATGATTCCAAAAATTTAATAAAAATTATTGTATAATTTTCATAAAATATTTAGTACAAAAAATATAATTTAATTTGTTGAAATAAAAAATATAAGATTTTCAATTAGTTTAATAAAGAGTTACTAATAATTTACTTCTGATTCACTAAAAGATCATAAAAAGATTTATCAAAACTTCTTTAAATTATAAATTTTTTTAAAATATTGAGTATAAAAATAACAATTAAAACAAATTAATTCAAATAAAAAATATTAAATGCATAATTAGTTTCACAAAGAGAATAATTTACTCAATATTTAGTAAAAGATTACAAAGTTTGCTAGAGGATTATAAAAAGTTTACTTAAACTTATTTCGTGCAAGTAAATTTTTATAACTAAAACATATAATTTGTTAAAATAAAAATATTACTTATTCAATTGATTCAATAAAAAGTTATGAATATTTACTTATTATTTACTAAAATACAATCACAATTATTTCTAAAATATTTAGTATAAAAAAAATTTATAGTTAAACTAATAAAATGATCTTAACTATTTGATGGTGGAGGAAGCGGTAAGATGTGAGAGGTGCAAATCATGCTAAATAAATCATGATTTTAATTAAAAATATTAATACATATTATTATTGATTATTGTAATAACATGTCACAATAATTAAAAAAAAAACTGTTTCTTAACATATTTATTCTTAGTAAAGTAAATATAATATTTTTATTAAATTAAACAAAAAAATATAAATAATTAATAGAATTTATGAGTTCACAATTTTTAAATGAATATATAAATTATTTTTACAATATATATTTCAATATTTCAATGAATTTTTAAAATTAAATTTTATTTATTTTCATAATATGATTTTAAACTCCTTCAATAATTTTTTTAAAAATAGAAAATAACAAATATGAAAACATTTATTAACATTTTTTTGATTAAATAAAACATTTTTATAATATAAAATGACTACTTGCTTTAAATTAAACTTTTTTACGTTAATAAATTAATTTTTTATTGATCAAGTTAAGATTTAGAAATTATTATCAGAGCAAAGAAATAATAGTTTGATGCTTCATGACTTTCAAGATTTTAATTTAAATTCATAAAATTATTAATTTAACTAAAAATTTAGTTTAATTTTTCATGATTCAAGTTATTCCATTAAGAATTTGTATTTTCAACAAATAGTTTCCGCTAGAAATCGTGTAAATCATGCAACACAAGATAATAAATTTATCAAATATGATAATTACAAAAATAAAAAACATTCTTGAATAAATAATTATTAATTTGAAATCATAAATTACAATGTAGATTATCTATTAAAAAATGTCTATCCATAAAGAAAATTCAGGATTAATTTCCATGATTTGAATATGTTAAAAATAAAGGAAAATGGATACACAGATGGAAACTATATGCATCCAAAATCAGAATGTTAACCATTATTCATGACGTCGAATTATACTAATGAAAGACCACAAATAACTACAACCAGATAAACACTGCTGTCAATGAAAATGGCACGAGTGACCTGATATAGAACCAAGCCTCTTTCCAGCAGCTTCACGGCTCCATCCCAGTTATCTTCATCACCTTCCTTGCTCACTCCTCCTTCAGCTTCTTCTTCAAAGCCATCGTTTTCCATCTCGTGAAAAAGACGAGCAACCACAATTGTTATATCAGTAATGATGATGAAGTATAATGGTCTGGAAATGATTATTCCTGATCCAAATAAATGGTAACCATTATACGAAATGATCACTAGAAAAGCTACTATCAGTGAACAAATTGCACGGATTTTCTCCGAAGCAATGATGCTAGCATTAATCCTCCTAGAAGCAAAGAGTTTTTCGTGGTAATTCGATGGCGATTGTGTGACCACAACCTTGGAGTCCTGTATTTGTCTTGTTTCTGTTTCAAAACCTGAAGGTCTTGTTTTTCCATGACTTGCTACGGATTTCTGGGATTCGTGTATTTGATCTAGAATTTCCATGTTTCTTTCGGGATTTATTGAACTTGGTCGGAATCGAGTTTCAGATATCCTCGGACTGCCTAAACTTTTTGATTCTGTAACTGCAGTGATGGACCTAAGCTTCATCAACTTGGCAACAGAAGCATTATCCAGGCCATCAGAATCAACTGCAAATTAACACCAATAAATTAATAAAAACAAGCATAATCCTAAACAAAATGTTTTAATATTATATAGCTAGATTCATTCATAAACAACGTACATTAATCATAAAAAAAGAATCAAGTTAAGAAGGGCAAAGGGCTAACAAACTCAAAAGATAATGGATGAATAATAATTAAAATGCATGATCTTATAAACAAAATCTATATTTATAATCAAACCCACCACATTAATAATATCAAAAAAATACCCCACAAAAGAAACTGATTTTCACAATGACAGAGAAATACCAAAACTCTTAGAAATATCATCAGAAGATAACATAATTGATGGGGAAGATTCAGTGTGAGAATGATGCTTGAAAGTTGGTGTTGAAGATGGCGATTCATTCAGACTTTGGATTTGGCCTGTGATTAATGCCAATCTATCATTCCCTCTTTCCATAATTTTTCTTCGTCTCTCTTGCCTGACATTGCTAGCCATTTTTGTTCTTCCCTTTCGTTTCACCGATTTCTGTAATTTGGCTCTTAGAAAAAGTTTAATTCCACAGTTGGTTATTTATGTTCAACAATCTCGCATGCAAAAACGGTATCATACTACCGTTAATTTTTCGCCAAGTGTATGATTTTCTTATATTTATTAAAAGAAATAAAAATAAAAATAAAAATAAAAGATGCCATGTGTATGCATAAGAAATGCACAATGAACATAATAAGATAAGAATCAATTATACATAACTTACATGATCAAAATTATGTAGATGATGCATTCATCTTAGCATCCATGATCATGAGTAAATAGTTTAGCACAAATGTTGAGTTATTTTTTTAAAAAAGTGCTTTCAAACAGCAATCTTAATATAAAAAATATTTTTTTCACATCATAATACATATATAGCATCAATATTACAATAGCATTCTCTCCTAATTGGTAAGCTTAAACTTCAGGTGTTTGTCAACTTTGTTAGGCTTCATTATAATAAATTATAAATTCATTTTGTTAGGACACTAAATATTGGTAGTAAATTTTGCATAAAACTTGAGCTATCTTTCTTATTATATAATTTAATAATATTCATGAATTTAAGTTTCACAAAGATAATGATATTAACTTAATTGTTAAATTGATCATGCTTAATTATTAAATTGATCATTCTTATACAAAAAATCAAATTATATAAGAAAGCCTAATTTATTTTTTATGAATTAATATGAAAATTAATAAGAGAGAAAAAGATGTATGTATGTATGTATGTATGTATGTATGTATGTATGTGTATATGTATAGATATAGATATCAGTATATAAGATTTTATTCTAAAGATATTTCATAAAATATACCTATTTTATATTTAAATTAATAAATTGAAAATTCACTAAATATTTATTTTTGATAAAATCATTATTTCATCAAATTTGTGATGTGAATGGAAATATACGTGTTTTATATCTCCATTTTTCTAGTTTTGAATACCATTTTATTAGTTTCTTATCTTGATTTTAATACATTTCATGCATTTCTATACATCATTTATATCTAGTATTCTTAGTTCAACATTTAATATTTTCATTGCATTTTATATGAATTTATGTATATTTTCATTTAGAATTATTAACTATTGTAATTGCATATATTTATAATACATTTATTGATTCTCAATCAATGATCATGACTCATAAATATTAGTTTTTAAGGTTAAAAGACCTCGTACATTTAAGAGAGATAAATTGTTGCAATATATGCATAATAGTCATTCAATAAAACATGAAAATATGACAACATTTTTCATATATTAAATAAAAGATTTAGATCTTAAAAACTTATTAACATTATAGTAGACTCTTTAAGTTATAGTAGACTATTTTTATATAATTTTTGAAGGTAAAATAAGGATAATTAGATCTAAGAACAAGAATCGTGATTAAATATTGGATTTAAAGATTTTTATATCAATTAAAACCCTATTTTGTTAAGTTTAACACATTCATCATTCACCTTTCCATTCATTCATCCATTCAATCATTCATCATTCTATTTTACCATTTTCTCATTCTTTTAATCATTCTTTTGTTGTTTAGAATTAGTTTAGGATTTTCCTTAGTAACTTCCCGGTCACACCCCAGCCCATACCTGGAGGAACATGCTCCCGTAGCATACACAACAACCCACCGTATGGAGAGCCACCGTATATACTACAAGGGATACCTGTACATGGATAAAAAGACGTCGTATGGGGACAATCCTGTAGTATGGCGGTAACAACAGTAAACAGAACCCAACATCACCCTGGATACAACATACATTCAAAGGAATGTACAAACTGAAATACAAAAGTATATTTATTAATATACAACGGTTCTGGTTACACAATCCGTACAAACCACCATTTAACTACAAATACAATACTGCCTCGCTATACTATACAAAATACAAAA
>CANYBF010801679.1:0-11140 GCA_948192965.1 Dalechampia spathulata
AAGAATCTCATTCCATAAACTCTTTATGGATTCTTCTGCACTGTTCCAATATCATGGACTTCAATATATAGTTTAATACTCCAAGTAAAACAAGTTCATTCAAAACATTGTACTATATAATGAATAATGCCTTTATTAATGGAAAACGTATGGTACAAATACACATGATGCTCTAAAGCATACACTAACACAGATGAGATTCCATGATATTTTTAGTTATACTTTTATTACTCCATCAATGAGGTGCAAAATAGAATCAAGATAATGAAGAATGTGACTTTATGTGAAGAAAATATAAGGATGCTAATAAAGATTCTAGAAGAAAATCCTTATGTTAAGGTATTCCGAAGACTTAATACTTATGAGTCCTATGATAACCTTAACATCTAGATCAAAAAAAGGAATACAAGAATGAATCATCAATATGAACCTCTAATAGAAGAAGATGTGGCAAGTATATGGGTTGAAGGCAATAACCCAAAGACGTGGCAGGTATATAGGTTTAAGGCAATAACCCAAAGATGTGGCAGGTATATGGGTTGAAGGCAATAACCCAAATGGAGTATTAGACAGAGAAATAATTGTACAGGTTCATTCAGGATAATGATACAAAGTCAAACACTTCTATAGATGTTATGATGTATTATAATATCCAATTCTATTTCCAAGAGGAGAGAGTGGATAGCACTAATATATAAAAAAGATACAAGACCTAAATGATAATCAACACAGCACCACAAATGAATATTGAAGTTTGTAAATGACGATAAAGACAATAGCAAAGAATATCATTGCAAGAGAGGGACAAAGTTAGTATATTATATTTCAACTTAATTACATAATCTAATTCATCAAAAATTCAAAATATTTCTTGATATTTGTAATTAATATGAATAATCAAACATAGATGTAAAGGCATGAAATCCATGAAATGTATCTTGTCATGAATACTATTGCTACCATTTTCAAATAAGAGAGGATGAACCATCTCTAATATTGCTTTCTAGGAGACTATTACAACAATTTGTAATGGATATGTATATCAAATTAAAGACAAAAAGACTTGACTTTTATTGGACACAACAATCAATAATACATGTTGAGCTATACCAGGGCATAGTAGATAATATCAAAGTAGGGGAGATAAGAGGGAAACAAGTAGGGAAAGGAACAATCTTACCAGTTAATCATATTGGAGGATCTAGAGACATGTGAAGAAGATACTTAGATGCAATGGTTTTGGTGCAAGCATTTGGAAAGTCTGATCTCTTTATTACAATGACATGCAATCCTGAATGGGAAGAGATAGTAGATAATATACGACTAGGAATAAAACTATCAAAAGTTCCATATTTGATTATTAAAGTTTTCAGAGCAAAGTTACAAGATCTTAAAATTCAATTATACAAAAAGAAGATATTTGGTAAGGTAGCAGCACATGTGCATATCATCAAATTTTAGAAGAGAGGTTTCCCACATACATACATCTTGATCATATTAAAGTCTAGAGTAACTAGCCCAAAACATTTTGATAAATATGTTATAGTAGAGATTCTAGACAAGATTAAGTATCCAATATTGTACATGTATGTAACAAAACATATACTCCATGGTCTATGTGGACAAGAAAATCTTAAATGTCCTTGCATGATTAAAGGAAGATGCAGATTCAAATATCTAAGATTATATAATAGCAAGATAATGTTAAGGCATAACGAATACCCTATATATAGAAAACCTAAAAATGATCATCAGGTAATAAATTATTCATGTTGTTAAAATTATGTTACATATTTAATGAAATAAAAATAATAGCATTCTTATCATATTGCAGGTGAAAAAGGAAAATACGATATTTGATAACAAATGGGTTATGCCTTATAATCCATATTTACTTATAAGATATGATTGTTATGTCAATGTAAAGGTAATGAATTTTTTTAATGCACTAATATATTATAATATGGTAAAAAATTTTGTATAAATGCAGTATAAAAAGTAAAAGAAATAATTCACTAATCTTATATGCTAAATTATAATAGGTTTGTTTCGGATTAACAGTAATGAAATGCTTATACAAGTATATTTACAAAGGACATAACAAAATAGTGGTCCATGTCAGATATGGAGAGAATCAGATAAATGAGATACAACGTTATCAAGATACAAGATGGGTATCACCATAAGAAAGCTATGTGGAGAATTTATGAGTTTGAAATGAATAATATTTATCCTACTATTGTGAACCTACAACTCCATCTACTGAATAAGCATACAGTGATATTTTGGCATAACTAGAACTTACAAGACATACTTCAATGGGATCACATGAAAAAAATGATGTTGACTGAATACTTTGTTACATGTTCAAAAAGTGAAGAAGTAAGCATGCTATTGTATAGGGAATTTCCAAAGCATTATGTTTGGAATGCAAAAAATCAAGAGTGGATAAAAAGAAAAACTAGAAATGTCATCGGACGTGTAAATACAGCTAACCTAATGGAAGGAGAAAGGTATTATTTGAGAATACTTTTAAATAATATCAAAGGTCCAAAGTCATTTGATGACTTGCTTACAGTAGATGGTATGCAATATTCAATATTTAAGGAAGCTGATACAATAAAGGGGGTTGGTTGAATTAGATAAGAGCATAGAAGAATGCATGAGTGAGGCAGTAATATTCAAGACGCCATAAGAGTTAAGAAGATTGTTTGCAATATTATTGGTGTATTATGAGCCTATAAATGTCAAAAAAGTATAGGAAGATAATTTTCAATCGATGGTTGAAGATTATGTAAAAATAAAAATAGCTTGCACTTTGAGTGATATCCAAAAGCACCATATAAGCATGGGTAAGGATGTGAAAATTTATGATTTGCCTACGAAAGAAAGTCACTAGCTTATCCAAATAGAGATCAATAATAGAGAGACTGTAGAGGAGATAGCAGTGTAAATGTTGCAAGAAGTATTGATGTAGTGTTAAAGATTAATTTGAAACAAAAATATGTATATATGGTGATAATAAATAGACTAAACTTAAGACGCACTAGAATATTTTTTGTGGATGGACCAGGAGGTACAGGGAAGACTTTCTTATATCGAGCATTATTGGTTAATCTAAGATCAAAAGGAAATATAGCTCTAGTAATAGCAACTTCAGGTGTAACAGCATCAATAATGATAGGAGGAAGGATAATACACTCTAGATTTAACATTCTACTCAATTTAACAGAAATGACATTATGTGGTTGTTGACCCTAACTTTCACCTATGCGCGTAATCTTGGGTTTTCGTTGATTTGGCTTGAAATCAATCCCTGAAGTCAACCCTGATTTGTGTTCATGTACTTTAACTTCTTCTGAGTGTTCTAGACATGCAGAACACATTGCATTTTGCTCGTATAAAGCAGAATGCATAAATAGAATGCACTTAGCATATGGCACTATTTAGCAAAATAAGACGTTTGGTGAGGCCCACTTTTCGGGCCAAATCTAACATGCTCTATATAGCACAATGTCTTAGAATGTCAAATAACGCTTATTTGACATACGATGCTCATCCTGTTTCATCAAAATGCTATATGTGTAGCGCATAACACTATGCGCACAACATGTAGCAGGAAAAAGACGTTTGGTAGGGCCTACTTTCAGGGCCAAATCATACGTGCTCCGCATAGCACAATGTCTTAAAATGTTAAATAATGCTTATTTGACATGTGGATCATGCTACACTTCACCCATACGAGGTGAAATACATGAATAGAACACATGGGGTGCATAGCACTATGCGTGCACTATTTGGCAAAAAAAGATGTTTAATGGGGCCCACTTTCTAGATCAAATCCGGGGTACTTTTCATAGCACAACGTCTTAATATGTCAAATGATGGTGTTTGACATACAGTGTGCATCCCGTTTTGCCCATGCAAAGCGGTGCACATAGGGGCAAAATGCTATATGTGTAGCATATAGCACTATGTGCTATATATATAGCTAAAAAAGACGTTTGGTTGGGAGCCTTCTCAGGGTCAAATCTTATGTGAGCCATATTACACAATGTCTTGGAACATAAAATGATGCTTCTTGGCCATGGGGTGCACATCCCAATGCAGCCCCAGTGGGCCCCATGCAATGAGTCAAAAGGCTATGTGCTGCGCATGTAGCACTACATGCTACGTATATAAGCTATGTGTGGCACACATAGCACTATGTATGGTGCATATAGCTTAAAAATTTCTAATTCCTACATGGAAAATTACATTTTCTGAACCTCCACACCTCCTTCTATAAATATAGAGTTAGGGTTCATGAAAAATGGTCTGAAAATTGGCTAAAAACGTCTAAAATCTACCAAAATTCACTCTCAAAATTAATTAAGCACTTAATTAATTAAATTGTTAGGATTTTAGAGGCCAACAAGCACTAATTAGGTCCCTAATCATATTTGGAGGCAAGACCTTGAAGAAAAACCTATTATCATAAGGTAAATCTTCACTTTTCTTCCATTTTCTCCCTATTTTTGCTTAAATCCTTCAATTTTTGGCTTGATTTTATGTTGATTGGCTTCATTCATGTTTATTTTTGATTATCAATGCTGTTTTATAATCAAAACTACACAAATCTAGCTTCGATCTATCTAGATCCGAGCTAGATCTTGCTTTTTTACGAAAATCCTTCATTCTGCCACTATTTTCCGGGGTATATGCTGTGCACATAAGGCTATATGTGGTGCACATAGGGCTATATTTGGTGCATATAGCCCCAAAAATTTCTAGAAAATACCTATTTTCTCCCATTTTTCTCCGGTTTCTCGCCCGATCTGATGAATCTAGCTTCATCAAAGGCTTTTCCATGCCTCTGGTGTTCTAAATCTATCATATATTCTTGAGATCTAATTAATTTTTGGCCTTAAAAATTAATTTTCAAGTTAGATGCTCATCTACGGGTCAAAAATACATTTTCTACCTTAGATCTACTCAGATCTAACCCAGATCTTGTGTTTTTGCTCAAAAACATCATTCTGCTCCTATTTTCTCTGCTATGTGCACCAAACCTTCATCTATGTGTACTACACATAGCCTATATGTGGTGCACATAGGCCCCAGATTTCATAGAAAATGCCATTTTCACTTGTTTTTACTTCTGATATGATTTTTCCAACAACATTAGGGGCTTGTCCATGCTTCTAGTGTTCTGGATCTATCATATATTATCTAGATCTAATTGATTTTAGCATTAAAATTAATTATTCAAATTAATACGCATTTACTTATTTGATTTGCAACTGGGATGCCAATTCGTGCTCAAAATAAGGTACTATCTTCATTAAAGTTAAGTATTTTAGTCTATAAATCATTTTTATACTGATAAATTTGATTTTCTTGTAGATTGGCTCTTTATGTGAGTCATATGTAGTGGTATGTGCGCAGCACATAGCCTATGTGCTGCACACATAGCACTTCATGTGCGCGCATGTTCCCTGGAAAATTTTTGAAAAATCGTATTTTTCAATCATTTTTCAACCCGATTTGATAATTCCAGTGGTAGTTGATGTTTTACAATAACTCAAGTGTTTTGGATCGATCATACATTAATTACATTTGATTAATTTTGGCCTCAAAATTGATTTTCCATGATCAAATGCCTATTTGGTTTGTAAAAATATAATTTTTGAAAGGATTGGATTCAAATTAGTTGAGTTGCTATCTCCAAATGTTGTTATGTGATGTTAGCAATTCCCATTTGATTTTCCATGATCAAACAAAAATAATTTTGCTTAAAATTATTTTTATTTATTTAATTTTCATGATCCAACTTATGTTAATTTGCTTGATTGTTGCCAAACAGTTTAATCAAACTTTAGCTTTCGGTTTGTGCTTTCACATGTCATTGGACTAGTCAAATAAGTCCTAAATTCATTTGCTACTAATGAATTTATTGTGTTTATTTTGCATTTATTGCTCGTGTATTTTTGGCTCATGCTACCTGAGGTGGAAAAATACCCAAGGAGGAGGGGACATTACTTAACGTCCCAAAATGATGTATGCAAGGATATTTTTGTAATAAGATAGAATTATTCATACTTTTATAATAATTTATCTTTAAAATCCCATGTGTATCCTTTAATTCCTCTATCCCTTTCGCCGGCCTTTCAGGATTCTTTCATTCGTGGATGGTTTATTAGATTTGCTCAAATATATATGCCATATCATGTTACATGCCATGTCACATACCACATCACATAATTCTATGCAATGTCATGCATATGCCATGCCATAACATAATTATCTCGCATGCCAATACAATCAAATATGCCAATACACAATGCAATACACGTGACTTGCCATGCTATCTACCAATATGCCATGCCATATCATATGATATCATCATGTCATATGCCATTATGCCATTACATGTCATTATACCATGCCACGCCGTATGCCATATCACTATGTCATGTCATGCATATACCATGTCATTTTACTATGCCATGTCATTTTACTATGCCATGTCATTTTAATGTGTCATTATGTCATATGTCATGCATATGCTATGTCATCCAAATGCCATATAGCATTATATGCCATTCTACGTGCAACCGTGCAACGTCAAATCACATGTCACACTGTGTGCTTACATATATGCTCGTATGCTTGCCTGCTTAGGATAATTAACTCCAACTATAATCGTAAAATCAATTTTGGAAACTCATAGAAATAGATCTCCACCACTCAAACCCAATCTTTGAAGGTTTAACTAGCACTCATGCTATGGGTCAGTTGGACCAATTCGGAGCCATTCGGTGGTGACTCCCTTATGACTCTTTTGAGTTCGTATCATTCCTCAAGGTAGCCCCTTAGGAAGACTACGCTTTTGCTCCAAGTGCGGTCCTTGGTCTGTGAGCTTCGCAAGCCTTGCTTTGGGTGATTGGCAGACACCAGCGCTCACAATGGCAACTCCACTGGGAACATCATGGTGAAAGAGTGGTGGCATCTAAGAGTTTCCATATCAATTTTCCTATCATAGTTGGATTAATTATATGCATCATAACATCAGTTCATATCTGCACACACCACATAACCTCTCGTTTCAAGCCGGTGATTGTAGGTGAATGAGTACCTTTGACTCCATTTGACTCCTCAGGAAAGCGAATCTACCTTCACCACTCGCTGCACTATACTAATAATTGTTGATGATTCTTGACAAACAGATGCAAGGTATAGTCTTATATTGATGATTCCATTTGGTTGGATAGGTTATGGACAACATCGTGGGGGACCTTAGCCTATTCTTAAAACTGGACTAAAAGCCCATGTAGTAAGCCTAGCAACATTCCAAACTAGGACCCTTATTGCATGCTATGTGCATCTTTGCCCTATCATATCAGTGGTTTTCCATAAACCTAGCCTATTTTCCTCCCTCGTACTGCTCTGCTAAGAGTCAAAATCCTTTCATGATTCCGTATGGTTACATAATCTCACGCCTATTCCATAAGCATACTCTTATCATAACAATATGATCATGCCCGTATTGCTCTGTTAAAAGTCAGAATCCTTTCATGATTCCCTATAGTTGCACAACCTCATGCCTATTCCATGGGCACACTCTTATCATAATAATATGATCATACTCGTACTACTCTGCTAAGAGTCAGAATCCTTTCATGATTCTGTATGGTTACATAACTTCATGCCAATTCCATCGACATTCACTTATCATAGCAATATGACGAGGTCAAAATGCTATCTGAGAGAATCATGCCTCGAGTTCCCAGTGTAACTCCAGGCTAGTATCCCACCTAGGATAGGAGATATTGAATGACCAATTCTCATGGAGGTATAAGGGTGGTAGGGAGCACTGCTGTGTGCTATGTGTTCACTAACCGTTTCATGTTTTCTATCCAACAAGCATACATGCATACTCATGCAATCTTCTAACAAATTTTCTTTTGTAGCCATAACATTGGATGTTTCCTGGCATAGGTCATACATACATTTTACATGATGCATCATGTACATCCCATGTATACACATGCTAACCTACTTTGTTACGTAGCCATAACATCGGATGTTTCCTAGCATAGGTTAGGCATACATCCTACGTGTCGCATCACGTGCACTACATACAACCGCATGTGCATACTCATGCATTCATGCTAACTCTTGCTGTCATGTATAGACCATGTCAGAGACTTAGCATGCCAGAAATGTCACATCATCATCTAACCCTCCTGCCTCGACACTAGATGAGGCCACACTTGTTGTGGTTCAGAAGCTCATTGACCAATCTATGGCCAAGCTCCTGAATGATGACTTCAATACCCTCCTGCAATAGCAGATCTGAGAGGCTCTTAGTCCTGGTGACTTCATCACCCCACCAGCTCCTATCAAGGAAAAGGGGAAAGGCATCAACCTGTACGACGTGGAGACTGATAATGATGTCTCGCTCCATATGCATGATGTTCAAAAATCTGAGACCACTATTTTGAAGTAAAAGATAGAACAACTGCAATTTATCATGAAGACCAAAGGCATGGGGTCTAATCTGGACTTTAATGAGTTCTTCATCTGAGCTATCAAGGGGCTACCTGCCAAGTTCAAGCTCCGTGATTTTCCTAAGTACAACAAAGTTGGGGACCCAAAGAACCATCTGAAAACTTACACCATGATGATGAGCACTACAGACCTGTTGGATGATCAAATAGTTTGATTCTTCTTCATCTCACTAGAGGGACCAATGCTAGCCTGGTATCATAATCTGAATAAGGCAACCATGGTTGAGTAGAAGCCTCTTTGTACTGCCTTCTGTAAATAGTACCAGTTCAAATCCTGATTTGATGTAACTCTGATGGATTTGGAAATGGTTAAGCAGAAAACCAATGAGTCCTTCATGGATTAATTTAGCAGGTGGATGGACAAAGCTGCACTGGTTAGATAAAGCCATCTGAATCTGACATGATCAATAAGCTTATTATGGGGTCACTGCCACTCTACTAGGATAAGCTGAAGTATCAGACATCCACACCTTCGAGGACATCTACTCTGTTAGCCAATGGATAGAACAAACCAAGGGTAAGAAAACAAAGCCTTCCTTCATAAAACCCAAAATCGCCACTTACACCCAAACACAACAAAAACCTCACTACACCAATGCCCTGCAAACACCAAATCCCATACTTTGACACACTACCCCATCTTGGAAGTTCTTAGATCTTGAAATGCCACTTTCCAAGGTTTTTGGGCATCTCCTCAAAGCCAAGCTCATTAAACCACTTGAGCCAAACTTCAAAACACCACCCCCAGCCTCGATGGATACCAAAACCTACTGCCATTATCACTAGCATCATGGCTACAACATTAATGATTGTTGCTCCCTTAGACTGGTCATTCAGAACCTTATTGACTCTAATGAGATTGAAGACCCTGAGAAATCCAAGCCATCAACCAAGATAAACATATTGCCTAACTACCATAAAGCTAACTGTACCTACATGCTTCAATCAGGATTACCAGAATCCTGGTTCTTAACTCCTTTTCTCCCCTCGGCAGTGAGGAGGTTGCTAAAATACCTGCCATTACCTTCTGACATGGTGGTGGATTTGATATTGGTGCCATTGACATATGGTACGACAGTTCAGAGGATGAGTCTATGGTCACTCATGATCCTTCTAAATCTAAACCATCAGAGAAGCAAGCTTCTAAGAAAGGTAAGTTGGTCGAGACTTCCAAGGTAGCTAAGCCAGCACTGAAATTGCCTAAGCAGTAGAAAGGGTAGGTGTTAATAAGATATCCTCTCAGGTCCATAACATAACTCGCAGCGGTAAAGTATTCACTCCTCCCGATCTTGGGAAGAGGCCAGAAGCTCCTAAAAAGCCAATCGAGGCTCGACGCACAGGAGATGAGGCTGGTGTCACACCCGTTCCTGGTGTAACATGCTTCCGTAGCATAATTAATAACCTCCTAAGAAAGGAAATCATTAATTACACTACAAATGATGCATAACATATCATTATGTATATCACATCATATTAACATTCATATAATTATATCGTTCATCATTGTCATTACATACATAACAAATAGTCATGGTACCAACATATTCATACACAAGCCAGTATATATATCACATACAAATACTACCATACTACTGCCAAATGAGTAATGTTTAAGCTACATAACCAAAAGACATTTGAGAGTACGTTAATGAAATGTCCAAGCCGCTAATCTTTACTGATAAGTGACCGCCTAATCCTGCCTCTCATCTATTAGACTAGTACTTGTGTTCATCAATTGACAAATGTTGAGTACATAACTCAGTGGTACTTAAAAATATGAAAAAAAAAAGAATCTATTCCAGTCAATAAGCATACATCATATCAAATTATGATAAAGCATCCATATTTACATTGTACAGGGTTCATATTGCATCATTAAATGTCATGAAGTATTTTCCAGAACATTTCTTATAGCATATAGTATAAAACATCATGAGGTACATATGAGTAGTATTTATCTATGCACCTGTATAATACTTTCATCATCCATCCATGTATAATCATTGAATGTGCATGATGAAATGACTTTAAGAATGCAATCATGCTTTGCACTCTCCCTCTTTAATATTATTAATATGTAAACATACTTGTGCATAAATTTGTACTGGGTCTCATATTGTACCAGTACCGATCCTCTTAGAGACCCCAATTCCTTTAGGAACCAATTATTATCATACGGCTTATTAAGCCTAGCTTATAGCCCATCATCATATAATATGACTTAAAGAGCCCGGCCTCTAGCCTAAAATATATCATATATAACCCAATACACATAATACGACGTATAGACCGGCCTTTGGCCTATTAATATCATTATTGTATCAATTTCACCTTATATCACCACCATGATATGTCATGTTTATGCTTGATGCATTATATGATCATGCATGATGTATGTCGTATAAGGTCATTGTCCATTCATACACTTCCCATATGTATCATAATTGATTCAATATGAAAATGTCTTTCAAGACCCTTAGATAGATCAAGGGAGACAAAGCACAAACTTTTGGATAAAGGAATATCATTGCAAGACCTTTTGATACGGTCATGAAGTGAGAAGCACAAACCTATCACCACGTTACCCT
>CANYBF010801687.1:0-26208 GCA_948192965.1 Dalechampia spathulata
ATCAACCAACTACACTTTTAACTTCAAAGTAAAGCCTTGAGCCATTCCTATCCATTGAACTAGGCAAAGTTTAGAGCAGAAAGAAGAAAAGGGAACTATATATATTTCCTATTCTTTGATTGCTTTCTTTCTTTAGGCTTGTATTTATATATTCCCATGCATGTTCATTTTCAATATTGCTTAATGGATCTAATCATTTTTAGTATTCCAACATGTCAGATAATATATTATTACTTGTTAGATTTAATACGATTTTAAAATAATTATAACACCAATGAATTTTACGTTTTATTTTATATCAATGTTAGATAACTTTTAAAATTTTTTTAAAATATTATTGAATATTCATCATTTTTATAATATTAATTATGAATAACTTAAATTTATTCAAAAAATTAAACCAAATAAATACTAAATATAGTCATCTTCACAACCCAACATAGACTTTGTCAAATATTTCCCATTAAACATGTCATGAAAGATAAGAAAAAGAAAACAACCTTAGTGCAAACAAAAGCTGTTCCGTGAAAGTGATAACCTGAACCATAATAGGAAGAGGATCGGTTTTTGGTTGAAACCTGAACCGGAACCGGAACCGGTAGTTGTTGAAGCATAACCGGTTGTAATAGAACCGAATGCTGACTGAGGCATGGGTTTTGCCAAAAATCGAGATGTTCATCTACCCTTTTTCCTAAAATAAACATGTCTATGTCCAAAGCTCCAAAGCCCTTTTTCCTTTTTCTTTAGAAAGTTCATGTCCAAGTTTGCCGTGACCAAACTTTCGTGAGAATGCATTGCAAATGCTAAGATTGCCAACATCTGATTTAGACCGCTCTCCAACCAGCATGTGCTTCACTATTCCAAAGCTTTCCTGTGTTTTCTATATTCACATCCTAATCTCCGAGCTTTTCTTAATCCTTATGAAATATTTAACAAAAATGTTGTAGATATATGAATCTGATGACATGGAATAGAAAGTCTTTAACATGGCCGATGGACCTCCACTGCAGAAGAGGGGTTGGTGATTGGGCCGGCAGGCGTACTGCCCTGGCCAAAACTTGCCGGCGTATGCGGTGGCCCCCCAACTTTTTTAAAGTCAAAGGGCCCGCCTGTACCTTTATTAATAGCCTTTTTTGTGATGCTTGCTTGATCATGCTTACTGTTTTTTTCTATTTAAATAATATTCAGAACCGGAAAACATCAGCAGGCTCGGATCCAGACCATGCGTTTGAATCCAATGAATTTTGGAGGGAACAAAGTAGATTGACAAAAGCAGGGGGCCTGTAGGTAGGGATATTGAAAAGCATAATTGTGTAAAGGGGAAGCTTCATTAGTTGAGTAAGCAGAATGATTATGGATTAATTAAGGTGACATTAATCATCTCATGTGTTAAGTGATTACTTGGGCTAATCATCATTAAGATATATAATACTACTATAGCTTCCCTAATTATGAGGGCATGCATGCCTCCATGTAGCCTTTATTCATAAGCAAAATCTACTTGTAATTAATTTCTAACATTACTTACTAACTAATTCATCGTAAAAATAATAACCCATTATTCCTCCTTAATTATATAATTCTTAATACATCAACTTTTACTATATATTTTTGTATTAAGCCACGTGGCAACAAATTATAATTTGGTCCCATAAATTATATATATATATATATAAAGAGTCTTTGCTCCATTGACATTTGATGGGTTCCTTTGACCTACTCCCTTGGCTATGACTCTCCAATTAATTAATTGAATTTATTATTGAAGATAATTCAATTCATTATATAATTTTAGGGGAGTTTTATTTTTAAATTTAAGGAAAATAATATTCTAATTCTAATAAAATATCGATAATTATAATTTAAACCTTCATTTATCTTAACATAACCATAAAAATAATAATAGTTAATAGTGTTTTTAGGGAGTAATAAGTTAATTGTTATTATTATATAAATAAATAAATAAATATATTAAAAAAAAAGGTGTAAAATTAGGGCTTTCAGTTGGTTTACCCGCGAAAAGAGGAGCTTGGAAAAGCGGGAGGTTCGGTAACTCCGCTTTATTTTCCTTCAAAATGAGAAGACAGACAGAAAACTGCAAGAAAAGTGAAAGAAAATCATCTTACGGATTAAATAAATTCCAATTTTCTATCTTCTTTGTTCTCCGGATCGTATTTCTGACACCAACATTCATTCTTTATCAATCCATACCATCAGATAGATCTCAACGTAACTATAAGTCCTTTTCTTCTGTCCCTGTTAATGCATATGTATGGACATGGATGGATGGACACTTATATAGATAGATAGATAGATAGATAGATATACGTATATTTCAGAGCATTTGCATATATATATGCATATACAAGTTCTGGTTTGCTGAAATCTTGGGTTTTTTGAGGGGAGAAACGGGTTGTATTTGAACAGGGATTCTGATACAGGATTCTTTGATTAAGAGTTTATATTTGTCGTTTTAATTGTTATTAATTCGTTAATTTCTTGGAAGATTAAAGAAAATGGGAACCGAACAGGCTGCTGAATCATCGTCACCTTTCTCTGTTGTTTCTGTTGTCGAAGAAATTCTTCAACAACAGGGAACCGCAACTGTTAGATCAAGAGATATTGATTCGCTCTCAAGAAAAGCTGATGAATCTTGTATGATCAATATCATATATTTTCTGTTTCTTTTTTGTTATTATTGTTAATCTTGTTTTTGGTTTCTGCATTTTGATTGATTTTGAGCTTTTTCTTGCTTGTAGCGCTTAGAAGATATGAAGCAGCTAGATGGCTTAGAAAAATGGTGGGAGTTGTCGGAGGGAAAGATTTGCCAGCAGAGCCATCAGAGGAAGACTTCAGGCTTGGATTGAGAAGTGGAATAATTTTATGCAATGTTCTTAACAAGGTTCAACCTGGAGCTGTGCCAAAGGTTTGGGATTTATAAAATTATGAATATGATCCGATCAGGAATCCGAGATTCTGATGAAAATATGGCGAAACATTTTCCTTTCCAGGTTATGGAATTGGGCGGTGATTCTGATATCAATCCTGATGGGGCAGGCGGTGCTCTTTCTGCATTTCAGTACTTTGAATATGTCAGAAACTTCCTTGTTGCTGTTGAGGACATGGGGATTCCTACCTTTCAAGCCTCTGATCTTAGCCAGGTGAAATTCAATCACTTCTGAAATACAATCATTGATTTAAGTTGCCATGTCAATGGCAAACTACATTGTTAGAATTGTTTGAGCCTTCAGAATGTTGCCAATAATGGGACTGATCCCATTAAATGCATAAATGCTCAACTATACAGCTTTTAACTGGATCTTTCAGAATTGGATGGAACAACCTGCGATGAAAAAATTGTCCTTTTATGAAGAATCTGTCATGACATTTGTGCCTGTCGTGAATTTTCAGGGAGGAAAATCTGCTAAGATTGTGGATTGCGTTTTGGCACTGAAATCATACCACGAATGGAAGCAAAATGGTGGAACTGGAATATTCAAATACAGTGGAAGTTTCAAACCACCACACGGTGGTTCTGTCAAACCTTTCTTGAGAAAAGCTTCAGAACCTGCCAGGACCCTTTCACTGGGTAGTTTATCCACCACTGATCACCCTTTCTTCAACGACCTCGGAAAAGAACTCAGCGAACAAGTCAGTCAACTCAACTCAACTCGGCGATTTCTCCATATTTCTTATGTACCCGATTCATCTGGAGGCTTACTTGTTTGTATTCTGATTTCCAGAACCCCTCTCGTTCCCTGCATACGCTAGTTCGAGCAGTTCTTGCCAACAGAAATCAAGAAGAAATACCAAATGTAAGGATTGTTGTTAGTTCTATTCAGAGGGTTAATTTTTCTTCCAGATTGTTTCTAAATATTTGTTTCATTTGAATCATTTATGGATTGCAGATTGTAGAATCCATGTTAAACAAAGTCAAGCAGGAATTTGAGTGTCGATTAGCTAGCCAGCAAGAACGAGTAAGCTGCTTTTCGTTTCAAATATGTATCCATTCTCCAATACTATCGTAATCTGAATTCGTCCCTGGTAGGAAAATTCAGCCAAGTGAGATCTTGCTTGACTTTATTTTGTTCTTTGGTAATATGATAACTGACAGATCAAAGCATCAGTAAAAGAAACAGCAACGTCTAGCTCTGACAGGTCTCCTGCCAAAACTACGTCTGGTGATATGAAGGTATGAGTTCTATAATTTAGACTGTAATTTAATATTCCATGTTTTACCTTTAACGGGTTGATTTTTAATCAACTAATTGATTCAGATGGAAGATGAAGAGGAGGAGGAAGAAGAAGAAGGAGAAGGAGAAGAAACTTCTTCGCCTCAGATCATGACAGAAGAGAGTTGTGATCAGAACAAGGATGATGATGATGATGCAGAATCGGAAATTTCCAATCAGATCATAACAGAAGAGAGTTGTGATCAAAACAAGGATGAAGAACGTGAAGCAGAACTAAAAATCAAGCTTTTGAAGCAACAGATGATGGTGGAACAACAGCAGAGAGATCTTCAGGTAATAGTGCCATGGTAAATCTTATAGCTCTCTGAAATCATTGAACCTGAAGAGAGGTTTTACTCGTGTGAATAAATTCGGTTTCATGTAGGAATTGAAAAGTACTCTTCATGCTGCAAAATCTGGAATGCAGTTTCTGCAGATTAAACATACAGAAGAGTTCAACAATCTTGGTAAAATCAGCCTTCATTGCAATTTTCAGAGGTTATTATTAGAAGAAGAGTGATAAAATTATTTGGGTATTGTTGCTTGTGACAGGGAAGCATTTCCATACTCTAGCTCATGCTGCTTCAGGATACCAGAGAGTCCTGGAAGAAAACCGCAAGCTTTACAATCAAGTCCAGGACCTGAAAGGTATATTTTAGTTATCAATTTGATAGCTTTAACGATCAAATTAGCAAGATATTTATTCCTTTTTTCTGCCTTGATCAGGAAATATTAGAGTGTACTGCAGAGTGAGGCCATTCCTGCCAGGGCAACAAAGCCGTTTCAGTACTGTGGATAATATAGAAGTAGGAAACATCACCATAATTACTCCTTCAAAATACGGAAAAGAGGGAAGGAAAACGTTTGCTTTCAACAAAGTTTTCAGTTCTTTGGCAACTCAAGGTTTGTTTTCGCTTCCATTCTTCCCTTCTCGAAAGCATTATTTATTACTCTTCAATCAATTCTACCTTTCCATGGCTGCAGGAGAAGTATTTGCAGACACTCAGCCATTGATTCGGTCCGTCCTTGATGGCTACAATGTCTGCATATTTGCATATGGCCAGACTGGATCTGGCAAAACATATACCATGGTGAGAAAGATCACTTGTCAATAAGTTGGGAAAATTGTGAAAATTCTGGATTCAGATATCTGACTGAACTTTTGTTTCTGATGTCATCCGATAAAAAATCCAGACCGGCCCCAAGGAACTTACAGAGGAAGGCTTAGGTGTAAACTACAGGGCATTGAATGATCTTTTTCTCCTCTCAGAACAAAGAAAGGAAATTGTTTGCTATGAAATTAGAGTCCAGATGCTGGAAATTTACAATGAGCAAGTCAGAGATCTCCTTGCTACTGATGGAAGTAACAAAAGATATCCTTAATAACGCTAATTATGTTTGTTTTTCACCAATCTGTCTTTGTTTTTTACAGTTTTCTACATTGTGTACTTGACTCCAATTTACATTAGAAATTCGAAACAGTTCTCAGAATGGGATTAATGTACCAGATGCAAGCCTTTTACCTGTATCTTCACCATCGGATGTTCTGAGTTTGATGGACCTTGGTCATAAGAATCGTGCAGTAAGTGCTACAGCCATGAACGATCGAAGCAGTCGATCTCACAGGTTTAGCTAATATTCTGCTAACTATGAGAGCATTATGTTTCCATGGTGATTTTCCAGAACTTGGACTTTGACTGGTGTTTTCAATTCTTTTGGCAGCTGCCTCACAGTTCATGTTCAAGGAAGAAACCTGACATCAGGAGCCATAATTCGTGGTTCCATGCACTTGGTTGATCTAGCAGGAAGCGAACGGGTCGACAAATCTGAGGTGATTGGAGACAGATTGAAAGAAGCTCAACATATCAATAAATCTCTTGCTGCACTAGGAGATGTCATTGCATCTCTTGCTCAAAAGAGTTCTCATGTTCCGTACAGGAACAGTAAACTCACTCAACTTCTTCAAGATTCACTCGGTAAGTTCACCAAATCAGCCACCTGCAATAATCTTTCTCTATTCAATAAAATCTCTTCTCCTTTTCATCTTACTAATCTCTGCAAACCCATCAGGAGGACAGGCCAAGACTCTGATGTTTGTCCACATAAGTCCTGAAACTGAAGCTCTTGTTGAAACAATTAGTACACTTAAATTTGCTGAACGGGTTGCCACAATAGAGCTTGGAGCTGCTAAAGTTAATAAAGACAATGGTGAAGCGAAGGAGCTAAAAGAGCAGGTTTTTTACTTCTCCATCTTGTTGATTGTTTTGCATGATGAGATTGAGATTTTCCGTAGCAGAGATCAGTGAGTTCTTCCAGGGATTTAATCAGTATGTTCTTTTGTTGTTTTTTCCTGATCTGCGTTTAGATTGCTAGCCTGAAGGCAGCCTTGGCAAGGAAGGACACGGAATCAGAACAGTATTCACAGACTTCTCGATCCAGCACTCCAGAAAGACCCAGAATGAAGATGGGTGGAAATTCTGGTTCTTTACATAGCTGGCATAGTGTTGGAGATAGTAGCAGTCGAAGGGAATCTCTGGATAATGCTAGTAACCCGGAGGTAAATTATCCTTGGTCGTTAATGAAGAGAATAATCGAAGTTAGAAAATTGGTTGTGAATTTATATTGATTTACAGATCAGGAGCAACTCTTCATCAATACCGAGAAGAAGCAGCCTGGATCCGAATGATTTGAGAATGAACTCGCCGCCATGGCCACCTGCTGAAATCCTGGCAAATAACGGAAAGGAAGATGATAAAGAATCAGCATATGGTGACTGGGTAGATAAGGTGATGGTGAACAGGCTTGACAATGTGAATGAAGAAGAAAACCTTTTAGGGCAATGGGAATTAGACAACAGACAATTGCCAGAGCCATTCTATCTTGGAGATCCTTCCAAGGTTTACCCTGAGCAAAACTGTAACAATAACAAATCTCCTACGAAGAACAAGGATGGTCATGAATTTGATTCTCAGAACCGCCGGTTCGATGTTTTATCTACTGATGGTTCTGAAGCTGGAACCAGCGACTGCTCAGAACCAGACGTGACCTGGCAATCATCTAATCTATCAAGAACAAGCAGCCTTTCAAATGGGTTAGGAACTAAACCAAAAAAGACCCAACATGGTAAAGCAATGAAGAGACCTGAAACCAAGTAAGTTTCATCCGATCATTCCCTCACAGGCCCTGGAAAAAGTCATGCAAGAAAACTGATAAAACTCATCTCTTTGGTTTTTCCCTGAACAGGAGTTTCATTCCATCACTAATCCCTTCACCATCGAAGAAACCAAACGGAACGACTCCTGCCACAAACAAGCCTGCGAGGCAGGTATCAGGCTTGGATAACAGAAAGAAAACCGGGCGTCAAAAGTGAGAAAGGGACGACAGTAACAACAACAACATACAGAACAGGAGGAAGAAGAAGGGGTGTTATAAATTAAGATTAATAATTTGTATTTATTGGAATATGATATAGTTACAAGTTGATTTTCACGAAAGGGTAGGATGAGGATGGGCATGGAAGTCCCACCTGGAAGGGTTTCTTATGAAATCATCCCAGTGACTACGATAATGGTGTGATCAGAGGTGGAAAATCAGAATTGTAATATGAAGCAAAGCATATCTAATTACCTTGTTGAACATGTTTCAATTCTGACAAGTAATAATCCTGACATATGAACACGTCAGCAATCCCACATATTTAGTGGGGGATATTTAAGGCATTAACGTTGGGAGCCAGTTGTATTCCTTTTTTTTTTTTTTTTGGTTACAGTTGTATCCAAACTCTCTTCCGATTTTGTAATAGATGCTTGGCTGTCCACCTTTTATTACCATTATACCCTTTCAAATTTAATTAATCTATCATTTTTTATTGCCTTTTATATTAACAAAACACTCCTGTGTTCTTTTTTTTATTATTATTTATTAATCATCAATTCGATATTAAAATATAGATTGCTCCCCTTAGTTAGTAAAATGATTTTTAATAAATGATAAATAATATAAAATTGGTAAGGTTTGATGTAAAATAAATAATAAAAAAAAGAATTTTGAAAATGTTTTTGCTTTTAGGGGCATAAACGTCATTACAGGGAATTTCATTGTCAGACAGAGAGGGAAAAAAAAAAGGAAATCACCTCCAACAGAAACAACAAAAGCGAAAACCAGAGTCTGGATTTTTCTCATTTCTGGATTTCTCCGCTTCTGATCCTCTTCTGTCCAATCCAATCCATTTGCTACTTACCCACTTTCTGTTTCTAATTATAACCCAACCCCTCAAGAATTCTTCTTCTGTTAGTACCCACTAATGCAGCTCCTTCCGAGTTAGCTTTGTCTCTTCTTGTTCCTTTCTTTTTCTTTTTCTTCTCTCTTTCTTGAAGGAAATTTGTCAATGCTGGATCTGTTGAGACCCCCTCATGATTCAACTGTGAGTTGATTTTATCTGGGTTTCTCTTTTTTTTAGTTTCTCAGTGTTATTTGCTTGCTCTGTTTAGATTATCTTTTTTGCTGTATAAAAAATGAAACTTTAGGATCCAATTTATGTTCTTCACTTGTGAGTTCTGTCATTCTAAGGGTGATCTTTACTGGGTATGTTTTGATTGAAGTTTTTCTTTTTAAAGTTATTGTCTTGTGCATTTTGAATTTTTTTCATAATGATGTAATTTTGGGAGGATTTAATAATCTAAGTGGTAGATTTGTAGGTAACTGCTATAGATTAAGTTACTGAATTGCATTGGCATCAATTGCTTTTTTGGTTCTTGGTGTAGAATGAGCTATTCCGCCTTTCAGTTGCTGGCTGAATGCCGATATATAGTTTTTTGTTCTTCCCCCTTTTTTAATCGCGAGTTGGATTTGAGAATATGTTCGATTTGAGTTGTGTCTTTTTTTGTGTTCTTCCCGAGAGGGCTTAATTGATCACTGATTCATGTTTTGCTTGTCCTTTGTTTCAAGAAATATAGCGATCATTTCGATTTTTTTTTAAGTATTGAGTAAAGATTTTACATTAATGATTAGTTGCTACGATATTTAATTGCACCCGATCGAAATGTGAACAGTTGTAGACTTCATTTTTAGGATGTGAAGATGAAAATTGTTAATTTCAAAAGTAATAAGAATGGATAGGGTTGCCAAAACATTGACACCTAACCTGCCGTGAGCCAGGCTGAAACATCAAGGATGAAAGCTCCTCTCGTCCCACTTGGCACCTTGATTGGTCGTGAGCTCAGGAACGAGAAAGTTGAGAAACCGTTCGTGAAGTATGGGCAGGCTGCTTTGGCCAAGAAAGGAGAGGATTACTTTTTGATCAATCCTGACTGCCAGAGGATTCCTGGGGATCCATCGACATCTTTTTCTGTCTTTGCGGTACTATTTTTGTTCCTTTTTTTGCACGTTACTCAGCTATAAGAATAGGCTAGTTTTTGTTTGGTTGACAAATTTTATTAGGAAGAGAAGAAAGCAAGGTTTTAACAGGTGACATTGATAGTTCTCTGCAAGCGAATAAAGTTGCATAATTACATATTTTCAAAAAAAGCCTTGATCTCAAATAGTTACAGGTTTTCCAGTAGAATATCTAATTTACTTTATTTGACTCTCACCAGCTTTTTAGTCATCCACCCCACTCTGTCACCTTAGAATGCATGGGAGTTGTTAACATTTGCTTGATCCTGCGCTGTATGGGAATTTATTGGGTTGTTGTTGTCGGCAGATTTTTGATGGGCATAATGGTATATCGGCTGCCATCTTTGCAAAAGAGAACTTATTGAACAATGTTCTAAGTGCGATCCCCCAGGAAAGTAGTCGGGAAGAGTGGCTTCAAGCCCTTCCTCGAGCACTGGTTGCAGGTTTTGTGAAGACAGACATAGAATTTCAGCAGAGACGTTAGTAATTCATATCCCACAATCCTCCTTTACCTTTTCTTCTTGGCCTGCAGCACTCTACTCGTGCTTATCTTTATGTTTGATATAATAACAGGGGAAACTTCTGGGACGACCGTGACATTTGTTGTGATAGACGGGTGGACTGTTACTGTTGCCTCTGTGGGGGATTCACGGTGTATATTGGACACCCAGGGGGGTGTCATTTCTTTATTGACAGTTGACCATAGGCTAGAAGAGAATGCAGAAGAACGGGAGCGTGTAACTGCAAGTGGGGGTGAAGTGGGAAGGCTTCATATTTTTGGGGGCAATGAGGTATCTTCTCTCACTCCAGACTTTTTTCTGTAGGGACTTTCATAACCATCATCCTATTTCAACTCTGTATTGATGTTTTGACATATTTTTGGGTTTTGTAGGTTGGTCCCTTGCGCTGCTGGCCAGGTGGATTATGCCTTTCTAGGTCAATTGGAGACATGGATGTTGGTGATTTCATTGTACCGATACCACATGTGAAGCAAGTCAAGGTGCGTTCATTTGTTGTGACAGGTGATAGCTGGTCACTTCTCTTGTATTATTGATCTAATCAAATATAGTTTGCTATTCTTGTCTTTTGATTTTTAGTTGTCAAATGCCGGGGGAAGACTCATTATCGCTTCCGATGGAATTTGGGATGCTTTATCTTCTGATGTTGCTGCAAAGTCTTGCCGGGGTTTACCTGCAGAGCTTGCTGCCAAGATGGTGGTTAAGGTGATGTCTCGTTGGCATTTATCGATGTTGATTTATCCAATATATTCTATGTATTAAACACAATTTCTCATTATTCTCTTCAGGAGGCTTTAAGGTCAAGGGGCCTGAAAGATGATACAACATGCCTTGTTGTTGATGTAATCCCATTTGACATTCCGGTCTTACGTCCCATACCAAAAAAGAAACAAAGTATGCTTAATTCACTTATCGGGAAGACACCTCTTACTTCTTTAAACAAAGCAGCAAACAAGCTTTCTACTGTTGGAGTAGTGGAAGAGTTGTTTGAAGAGGGTTCTGCTATGCTTGCTGAAAGGTTAGTGGATTTACAGATTTCATGGAAGTTTGTGTGGAATCAATCATAAAAGCAATCCGAATGGCTGTAATATACTTTCCCAACCCTTTTTTTTTGTCGCTTTGATATAGATTGGGTAAAGATTTTCCCTCAAACACAAACTCTGGGTTGTACAAGTGTGCTGTATGCCAAGTGGATCAGAGCCCTGCAGACAGTTTATCAGCAGACTCGGATTCTATTTTCTCAGATGGATCGAAGCCATGGGAAGGCCCCTTTCTCTGCACTAATTGTCGAAAGAAGAAAGATGCAATGGAAGGGAAAAGACCTAGCAGACCAGAGTGACCGTGTGGCAAATTATTTGGTAACTGTAAATGCTTGTCATTTTTTTTTTTTAACTTGGAAGTGTCATCATGCTTGCACGTTTTGCCATGTTGTACTGATTGTATAAGAAATGAGGTAGAGATATAGCGGTTAGGTGGATTGTTACAATTGGTTGTGTGAATTCTGGTTGTTTCCAGCATTTATTAAACTGACAAAAGGGGCAGAGGTGTCATCTGATAGATACGTTTGTGACAGATTCATTGCTAAGTGCCTGAATTTGCAAGTAAAAATGAAAGTTACGCAGCAGCTGCTTGCTGCCTTTGTTATTTATTTGCTTGGGGATGCAAAATTTAATGTTAGAAATATAAAGAATCTGGTGTTCTTCTCCAGGTTATGTTCTTTATCAGAAAGAAAAGGGAAATGAAAGAAGAGCTGATAAAAATCACAGAATGATGGGATAAGGGCTGCCATGGCATTGGTAATTTGGCAACAGAGTGGAGATGTGACAATACCAAGGGAGTCTTACATGAACATCTACGAAAATTCTAGAAATACAACAAAAAAAATAACAAATTTTGAAAACAGGTCGTAACTTTCTCTCAAGTGAAAATAGAGTAAGAAACCATGTCAGAGCATTCGTTCCGCAGCTTTAATTTCTTATATCTGAGAAGAAAAACTATAGCACTAAACATGCTAACGTGCAAAGCAGACAGGCAACCAACTCAGAGTTGGACATTCCAGACACTGGCTCAAAATTTGCCCCAGAACTTGATAACTTCAACCATAAAACTAAACAAGGCTTGGCTTCGTCATCAAATGTTGTCGATTTAACTTGAAATAAAACATAACTCTCAAAGTCAAAGATGCTATCCATTCATCCACAAGTCTTGAAAGCCCCAAATTATAACAAACATTTTCATGCCTTAAGGAAAAAGACGAGGAAACCAATCTTAACAGCTGGTCTCAAAACTAACAATAATTATTCTAGACTACCCTTCAGTCCTTCCAACTTCATTCACGGCACCTCCGCAAATCGGCACAAGATCAAAATTCCAGCAATTAATGACTAAGATGATCAACGTTCACGTTGTCTAGATGATGACCAGGTGGACTTTGGGCCACTGCCACTGCCACTGCCTCGCCACCTATCACCACCTTGGTTGCGATCATCAGGCCTTCCACCGCTTCCCCAGCGATCAGCATTAGGTGGCTGCCTAGCGCCCCATCGATCTCCATCTGAAGGAGCCTGCCTAGTGCTCCCACTGCTCCACCGTTCAGGTTCAGGAGCTTGCCTGGCACTTCCACTCCACCGTTCAGGTTCTGGAGAAGCCTGACCCGAGCCTTCTCTCTCACGTCGGAACTTGGGCACATATTTTCCAGCAGCTAGTGCCGGCCCAGTTGCAGCTGCTGCTGCAGCTGCAGCAGGAGCAGCTGCTCCAGGCTCTGGGCGGGACAGAGAAGGAAGCTCCGCAGGTCTAGAAGACCCATCAGCAGCTCTCCTCAACTCAGCTTCTTCTTTCCTTTGCTTCTCTTCTATTTCTCGCTCTCTCTGTCTCTGCTTTTCAAAAATTTCGTCTAACTTAGCCTTGCGTTCAGCTTCTTCCTTCTTCCGTCTCTCAGCCTCTGCAATTTTAAATACATTATTGAGATGAGACAACACAAACTTCTTGCATGTTTGAAGAACACTAACCCAAGATCGTGTTGGCATTAGGCACATATTAATAGAGGAATTTTGAGAAAACGGTAAATTCCAGAAAATAAATCATTTCATAGGCTTTAACTAGGATATGCATGTCACTTAAAAGAGCTTCGGAAGTACAAAAAATACTCTGCATCATTCATTACCTTCACGCTTGCGAGCTTCCTCCTCTTCACGTAGCTTTCTCAGTCTCTCCTCTTCAGTCTTCACATAGAAAATTTTCTTCCTCTTAGCCTCCCTCTCTTGCTTTCGAGCCTGTATGATTTGGTGGATTCGTTCTTCCCTCTCTGCTCTCAGTCGGTCAAATTCTGCTTGTCGACGACTCATCACTCTTTCCTGAAAAATTATCTGAAAACAAAAAATAGAAATAAAACTCATAAAAAAGTTTTATAGCAAGCTCTCAAATCAGACACGGAACAACATAATATACTGACCTTGTTATCCAGCATCCGAGACAGCCTATTCTTCTCTCTGAGGTCCCCATCATGACGCTGTCTGCTTAGTTCAGTCTCTAGCTGAAAGATAGATGGCAATCACCATATTAAATGCGAAGGAACCTAATCAAATTCCGATTCTATAAACAAAAATATCAATTGATACAGTAAAAGTGTTACAAAATCAAGCCTGGAAGAGAACTTAAACTTCACATGAAAAAAAGGACAAGTGAACTTGAAGTGGTCAATTTAGATAGTAGAAGAACGGCGTAAGATAACCTGCTGTTCACGTTCATGAAGGACCTTCTCTTCTACTAGTCTTTGTCGGAAAGCAGCTTCAATCAATGGAGCTGCTTCTTCTCTCTTAGCTCTTTCCAAATAATCCATTGTTTTAGCCAATTTTTGTAGTTTCTTTTCCATCTCCTGCCTCTCCCTGAGCTGCTCACTCAAAGCCCTTTCCATAATTGTTTGCTTTGTCACTTTCTCCTGTGTAGATATACAACCATTAGAATAGTGGGTGATATCCTAGTTACAGAAAACAACATGAAATTGGACTTTAAACTCACTCCTTCAAGAATTGGCTTCTTTCCTCCCTTCCTTTTACTACGTTTGTCAACATCCTCGAGCAAAGCCTGTGCCTCTTCAAGTTCTCGCTGCTCTATTTCCTGGAGGATCCTCTGATTCTTTCTTTGCTCAATCTCAGCAGCGAGTCTCTTTTGCTCTGCCTCTTCTATTTTCTTCTGCAACTGCAGTCTCCTTGACTCCTCTTCTCGTTCCTTAAGAAGGGACATTTTCCAAATAACATTATAGATAACAAAACGTGATCAAATTGCAAGCCTAGTAATTCAAATTTGAATACCATTTCCAAAAGTTGGCGTTCTTGTTCTTCCTTCCTTTTCTCAATAATCGACTTCCGAGCAAGGAGTCTTTTGTGTTCCTTATCCACGATGTCCCCTAATCCAGGTAAAACATCACCTAATTTTGATGATTTATTAACTGGAGGATATATCATGAACCTTGCTTGATTTAAGGACTCAGCAAAATTTGCAAGATGATCCCGTAGTTCATCTGATTCAAGATCCTTGAAATGAACAAAAAAGAAGGTCATCAGACATCAATTCCCACAAATTCCAATGAAAACAAAGATAATAGATGAGGGAAATCAAATAAACTGAAATGATATAAACCAGCACAGTATATTAATTTCCTACAAAAGAGAAGCATTGCAGTGCAGCAACATGTGAGAGAAGGAGAAGTGAATGATATTTAACACCACGGAATGATCACATTAACTCCTAATCACTCTGCACCCAGTTTAAAAATTGACACGCACAAATAGGAACTTCTTAGTTCCCCCACTTTCCTTTTCTCTACACTTCCTAACTCATGTTAGCTTCCCCTATTTTCAACCTTTACTTTCGTTTCCCTTTTCAAAGATATATTAGAAATAAAAAGAAGCTTACGGAACAGATCCATACCAAATTACCAAATGAAATGATGTTCTTGACATGGTCAACTTTCATAGCAATGAAATTATGTTTCACAGCGTCAACAGAAATCTTCTCCACAGCAGAAAAATTGAAGAAGGGAATCATCTGAGATAAACTTTCAATCTTCAGTATCTGATACACCTGAGAAACCTGAAAAAATATGGACAAGAAAATACGATCAAAAAAGGGAAGAATAATAAACATGAAAAAAATACACAAGTAATTGCATAAATTACACACCTTTTGGAGCACCCTCAGAGTAGTAAGCTTTTCAAGGGCAGGAACATATTGTGAAAGTTGCACTTCCGGCACAGAGGATGCTGAAGCAAGTTTCCCACCAAGTTTAGAAATTTTGGATAATAGTGGCTGTATCTTAGATGCCAGATCCAGCGGAAGAAATTCATGCTCCAAAAGATGGTACAGATCTTTCACTTCCTGTGTTGCACAGCTTAGTACCCCTTTGGAAACCTAAAAGGGCATCAAAAACACTCTTCAATCAACAACAGACAAAAAAAAGAATTTGAAAATTATAGAATTGCAAACTTACCAGTTCTGACAGAAGGGCTGACCTTGACAGCTGTAAACAGCACACGTTTTTAGAATGAGGAGTAAAATTAAGAGGAGAAAAGGAAAAAAATTAAATAAAATAGCATAACCAGAAGACAAATCACATTACCGCTTCCCTGCTCTCAGGTTTTGGGTCCAGGTTGAAACCAATAAGATTGGCCATTCTCAAGTTACGCTCTTTTTCATTTTCAAGTTCCAGGTGAGATACACCACGGGTGCGGTTATAAGGGGGTGCAGCTAATGCAGCCAATACTACAGATGAGGCTATCAACTGCAAGTCTTTCTGACTTAAGTTTTTATTGAAGCTTTTCTGAAGTGTAAAAAGTTTAAACCATGCATAAGCATGATAAAGATGACTAGATGAAATCCAGAAAATCTCTGTTAGCTTGGCATAGTAAACCACCAGCAGTGAAGGCTTTGGAGATTTCTTCACCAAGCACATTAGTCCATGAATATCTTCAACTGAACGAAAAGCTTCCTAAGCATGTGACAATTAAGAAAATCAATATAATGAAATGTCAACTGTACTTTTACTTTTCAGAATACAGAATAGATCATCTTTTGAAAGAAACCAAGAACCTTAATTGGCCAATGTATGAAGCAATAAGCATACCTGCCAGAGTTCAAGCTCAGTAGCCACTTTAAGCTGCTCAAATCTGGTATCAAGGTAAAGCTGCAAACTCTCTGGGGCTGAAAGATCAGGACGGTCCCTTTGATCTCTGTATTTGTTGAGGTTTGCTAAATGGTTCCTGATGATCTCACACAACCGCCTAAACTCTGTTGTACGTTTGTACTGCTTGCAGAATTGGAAAGCTCGGTGCGCAGTCATCTACAAATAAGACTTGAGCACTTTATATTTCTGAAATTTAATGGTGGATGGGATCACACCCACAGATTCATCAATAGATAAGAAATAAGAAGAAATTACCGCATATAAAGCCTCCAACTTTGAATTGTTTCGCAAGATTTCTAGCACAGTTCTATAAGTTTCCCATAAAAATTTGAACCAGGGAGTAACAAGCTCTCTATCAGACC
The DNA here is from genome assembly GCA_948192965.1 of Dalechampia spathulata. Taxonomy (NCBI): domain Eukaryota; kingdom Viridiplantae; phylum Streptophyta; class Magnoliopsida; order Malpighiales; family Euphorbiaceae; genus Dalechampia; species Dalechampia spathulata. The sequence continues at coordinate 16,688 of CANYBF010801687.1, forward strand.
TATCCTTTCCCTTCTCTCCACTGACATAACTGAGCATCAGATCTTCAGGCCTTTTATCTGCTTCAAGATCATCAACGTCAAGAGCTTCTTCTAGAGCTTGTGATTGGCTACGAGCCTGTTCAGCTTTCTCAGTAGAAAGATGCATGAAATGTTTAATCACCTCCTCCAAAGAGTTTACATTCACTTGTTGACAAACTATACGATACTGTATCAATCCATCCTTCGCAAACCTTCCCCTCCGCATATCAACACAAAGCTCCACATATTTAAACATGATCTTCTCAAGTGTTTTCTGCCATGCTCTGTACCTCTTTGATGTAATCAAATCATGCAGTGCTTGCAAAGCATCTTGCTTCTGCCCCACATTTATCAATTCTACATCCACAACACGTTATAAAGAAACATCAATAGTGCAATTAAAGGACTTATAGAGAATTAATTGCGTAAATTACTGTGTCAGAAATAAATCATGCCCAAGAATCCAATTGTAAAGAATTCCAAAAAAAGGATATGTACTTGTACATGACCTTGTTTCTTTCCAAATGCGTTTCTTTTTTTAATAACTAAAAATAATTTTATTCTACCAATTACAGTAGAACAGCCGAGCCATCGGTTTCCAGACTTTCAAACACACCGTTTAAAGGTTATCTATGACAGAATGAATTGCCTAGAATTAAAGAAAATGGACCTACGGAATTACAAAGATAAGATTCCACAATTCAAAGAAAATAGAACTGATATTTAACAGCTAAACAGAAAAGAGAAAACAAAAACTCACCTTCAGCTCTCTTCAAAGCGTTTTCCGGTTTAGCAAAAGTCGCCATCTCGATGACAAAATTTCAAACCTGCAGCAAAAAACAAAAGCACATAGTATAAATAAAAAAATTCATCAAAACCAATAAACCCAACGCAAAATCAATCAAAAATCATATAAATCGGTACATTACATAACCTAATCGATGCAGTCAATAAGAGAGCATCAGAATAAGGAAACCGAAACATAATAAGCTGAAATACCAACAACGCATCCAAAACAAAAGCTGCGATTACCTTATCAGCAGATTACAGATGCGGGAGTAGAGAAATAGAGAAGTAACTCAAAAAAAGAGAAATTGCAAACAGACAATGAGAAGAAGAAGAAGAAGATGAGAGTGCCGCTCTCTAAAGGAGAGTGAAGGAGAGGGCTTAAAAAGGAACTTTTGTATATTAGGGTTTGTTAGGATTCAGAGTTAGATTTGGGCTTCAAGATTAGCTTCTTTTGAGCTTACACCGGCCCGGACCGGCCCGGCCCATAGAGATCTCTACAAAAAAATAAAACAAATAAAAGAAAATCCAAATATTTGTTTGGTGGGCAAAGGTTGGATGCATGCAGTCCTACGGTAAGAAAGATTCCTGAGGAAAGAGAAAGAGGAAGATCATCAATCCTTTTTCTTTTTCTTTTTTTTTTTTCCTTTTTTATTTTTGGCTTTATTAAAAGTACGAAAAAAGGGTACCCAATAATTGAAGAAGTTTCGGAGAAGAATCCAATCAACTAGACAATACAATATGGAGCATTTCAAATGGTCTCAATACTATGATCTTACAATGCCTGTTAATCAACTTATTATATTTGTCTTCTATTATTCACAATTTGACCATATATTATCTCATTTTTATTTTTAAAAATATTCAATAAAACATATCTCTTTTTTCTAATTATTATATTCGGATAATCTTATCTGCACAGATTGACTATCACTTTGATATAAAATACTTTACTAATAATTTATTTTTAAAAATTTGGTAAATAATAATAACACACGTAAAAATAAAACTTTGTGGTTTTGTGGGCTCCATTATCCCATTCGGCTGCAGCCACGTCAACACTGGAACGGAGATAGGTACGGCTTATTTTTCACCACCATATGCGTCCCACGCCTTTCACACCGTACGACAAATCTGATATTATTATTATTATCATGCCGCTTTCCGAGCTGTTTACGCGTAGGTTCCTTTCCTTCTCTATCAATATGTTCGTACATTCCGTTTTCCTGATCAAATGCTTAGCATTCTCTACATCTGCCACGTCTCTCTCACTAGACCATCCTACGGTATGCCACCCTTTGCGTACGGTTGCTCCATTGCTTATCACCGTAGTCAACCGTATCATTCGTTGAAAATATTTATGAGGAATATTTAACTTGATAATTATATTTTATTTATTATTATTAATAAATATAACACCGTTAATCTAGTTCGTTAGAAAATAATCTGCAAAAACTACCTAAAAACCCGTAACTTAACACTTGGCGACGACCATTTTCCTTTTATGGTCACGCAGGTAGCATAGCGTTTTCTCTATCCTCTTCTCCTTTTTTAATTATTTTTTCTCGCTTTTAAAATTTCACCATTTCTTCTGCAACTGCCCATCAACCTGACCAAACTTCAACAGTTCCTCATTCGGTAAACCGGTGACCCGAAAATGATTCGGATACGTAAAACCCGTATCGGCCCGTGTCGGACTCTCACCAAGCGCATCCACCATCCTCTCCTCCACCTCCGCCTCCTCTTCTTGTTCGTTCCCACTTAAACAAATAACAATAACAAAAACCTCAATTTCCACAAAACCAGACAAACCTTAATATTTTTCGAATCATTGGAGAATAAAATCCAATGTCGTGTCAATCTGTAGTTTCGGTTTTGACAGAGGATTTGCTCATAAAGGTCAAAAATAGACTGAGTTCTGACTCAGATCGCAAAACATTTCGACTCGTTTGCAAAGAATTCAAAAAACTCGACTCTCTAACTCGCAAAAAGCTGCGTATTCTTAACATCGAGTTTCTATTACCTCTTCTCCAAAAATTTAACAGCATTAACTCTTTAGACCTCTCCGTTTGCCCACGCATTGACGACGTGACCATGTCGTTGCTGTTAAGTCACGAATCAGCTGAGGAAGCAATGAGAAAGTTGAAATCTTTAAACTTGAGTCGGTCTTCCGGGCTGAGATTCACGGGTCTGGAAATGGTTATACGGGCATGTCCCGTTTTAGAAAGAGTTGACGTGTCATATTGTTGCTGTTTTGGTGACAGAGAGGCGGCGGCCTTATCATTTGGTGTTGGGTTGAAAGAGCTGAAGTTGGATAAGTGTTTAGGGATAACCGATGTTGGGTTGGCTAAGATTGCTGTTGCGTGCTCAAGCATGGAGAAGATAAGTTTGAAATGGTGCATGGACATATCTGATCTGGGTATTGATCTTTTGTGTAAAAAATGCGTTGATTTGAAGTTCCTCGACGTTTCTTATTTAAAGGTAAGTGTTTTCCTTTTCTTCTTTCTTGTTTAATTTTTGCTGCAAGTTGTGATTTTTATTCATTTTTAGAGGTAAAAGCAAAACCAGCTTTGAGAATTGAAATATAGAGGCCAAGTTATTACGTGGATGCTTGTAATCAGAATGAATGGTTGATATGGTTTTTAGGTGACAAGGGAATCACTCCGCTCCGTAGCTTCTTTACCAAAGCTGGAAGTGTTGTCTATGGTGGGGTGCACTATGGTGGATGATGTTGGAATTCAATTTCTCGAAAATGCATGTCCTTTACTACAGGTACCTTTTTATTCCTTTTTTTCTGGGTGAAATTAAAGCGGTCTTGATGTATATTAATTGTGTGATGTGTACTCTATTCATTGTAGGAAATTGATGTATCAAGATGTGATTGTTTGAGTTCTTCTGGCTTAATTTCCCTCATTAGAGGACATAACAGACTTAAGTTGATCTGTGCTGCTTACTGTATTTCAGTAAGTAAATGTTGTGATCTGTTCGCTTTTTGTTATGACTATGTTTTACGATCCATGATCTAATTTTTATTGTTGAAATGTTATTTAGGAATTTTCGCCCGTGCTTCTTCACTACATGAAGGACTTGAAGAATCTAACCACATTCATAATTAACGGGGCTCAAGTTTCAGACACTATTTTTGAGACCATAAGCAGCTGTTGCAGTTCTTTGTTAGAAATCGGGTTGAGCAAATGCTTAGGGGTTACTGATGTGGGCATTGCACAGTTAGTTTCTGGCTCTTTGAATCTGAAGGTCTTAAATTTAACATGTTGCCATTCCATAACAGATGCTGCAATTTCTGCTATAGCAGACTCCTGTAGAAACCTTCTGTGCCTGAAGCTAGAGTCTTGCAATATGATTACTGAAAAGGGTCTTGAACAGCTTGGATCATGCTGTTTGTTGCTCGAGGAGCTTGATCTCACCGACTGTTGTGGGATAAATGATAGAGGTAAGTTTGTGTTTGTTTCTGACTGATTTTCATTGTTGTCTTTTTCAGTTTTATGTGATTTGAATGTGATGATCTTCTTTTGCAGGCCTTGAATATCTTTCTAGATGTTCAGGACTTTTATGCTTGAAATTGGGACTTTGCATTAACATTTCAGACAGAGGATTGCGTCATATTGCTTCTAACTGTTCCAAGCTTAATGAACTGGATGTGTATCGGTAATGTGAAGCCCCATCCTGTATCACTTCTATATCATTTTCACTATTTTTAGCTTGTAAAAACATGAGTTTATTCTTGTGATCTCAAAATTCAGCTGTGGCGGCATCGGTGATGATGGTTTAGCTGCTTTGTCAAGTGGTTGCAAGAAGTTGAAAAAGCTCAACCTGTCATACTGCAATCATATTACCGATACGGGGATGAAATATCTTGGCAACTTGGAGGAACTTTCAGACTTGGAATTACGAGGGCTTGACAGAATTACGTCTGTAGGGTTGACAGCATTTGCAGCCAAGTGTCTGACACTGTCAGATTTGGACTTGAAACATTGTGATAAAATTGATGATATGGGATTCCGTGCACTTGGCTATTACTTGAGAAATTTGCGGCAGGTACAAAATTCTGGGTTGACCGAGTTATATTCCGTTAAAATTCAATCAAAAAGATAAGCTTTAGCAATAAGAGTACAAGCTTTCAATGTCGAGAGATAAATTCTAGTGTTTTCAAAATATTGCGGGAACTGTCTGCTGCGAAAGCATTTCTTGCTGTTTTTTCAAATCTTAAATTCCTCCTATTCCTTCAGATGTTAGGAAGTGAGCAACAGCCTCCCTCTATGACCAAATTAAATGCTTTTACGACCTTATTTCTCATAGAATATAGTCTTTTCAGGCCTCTCCGTTAATGTTAAGGAAAAGCAGATTATGGGTTTTCATGGTTCTCTAATGGCAAAGTATTTAGTAATTTGATTTCCAATTGAATTGCTACCATGGTTCGAAGATCAACATTGTAAAGAGAAACTATAAAAATGTTCGTCCTTCATGGCAAACACGAAAAATGTTCTGAAAAGGCTTTGTTCGGTATTCTCTGCATTTGCTGTCTTGTATGATTCATATAGCTCTGCCAAGATAACTTGACTCGTTCCTGGTGCAGATAAATTTGAGCTACTGCAGCCTGTCAGACACGGCATTATGCATGTTGATGGGAAACCTGACGCGGTTGCAAGATGCAAAACTGGTACACCTCAAAAACGTCACAGTTGAAGGGTTTGAGCTTGCTCTCAGGGCTTGCTGTGTCCGGATCAAGAAGGTTAAATTAGTTGCTGCTCTCAGGTTCTTACTTTCCTCGGAAATACTTGAGGTTCTGCGTGCCAGGTGTTGCACGGTTAGGTGGGACTAAAGCCCGTTATATTTACCAAGAGATGGCGAAGATCAAATGCCCCATATCGGATAACAGAGGCTCAGAATTGACCATGGGTATTTAACAAGCTGGAGTTGATCTAAACTAGTTCAACGCACCAGAGAGGAATGTAAAAGTAGAAACAGGCTTTTTTTTATTGTTGCCTCTTTCACGGACTGCAGGATATGTTAGCTCATGTACTTGATTTATGTCATTATTATGGTTGAAATCGGTGCAATTTTTGTCCTTTGGTGCACATGAACGCTAGAGAACGATGGTTGGGTTATGGATGACATGTTTGAACTCTAAACTGAACGAATTGTTAATATGAATTCTGTTTCTTTCCCACTCACCAAGCTGCAAATTTGTGTTAAAAAAGGTATTTATGCTTGTGTTCTAAACAAACTTTCACTCTCTCCAGCAGAACATTGTAAAGATTAAAGCCAAGTTTTCCTGGAGAATTGGCTGCTCTGCTCCCTGTTGCTGTTGGGCTTAGGCTAACAATAAACAGACCTGGACGGTAGAGGGTTTCTTATGAATAAGGAATGGCAGCAGCCTGATGACTGCTGGTGAATCTCTCTTACTGTAAGATCAGGATTACGAGTCAGCCATAAACGAGATCATAGTTCATAGAAATATTGCGGTATTCACTTACCCAACAAGCTGAAAGAAAGTTGTTAGAAAAGAATATCACAAGCCTTGCCCTCAGAAGAAAGCATAACTTTTACTTTGTCAAAAGAAAAAGGCACAAAGAGAATGCATGATTCTAACTCCATGAAAGCAAAAGCTATTCCTTTGCAAGCAATCAATTCTTGTATTCCCTTCTTATATAAAAATTTCCTCCTCTTTCCCTTGATATAAAATTTTTTCTTCTTCTTTTCAAAAGATTAACTAAAATCATTTCCTTCCTCTTTGCCTGTCGTTTGATAAAATGCCCTTTGTTAATTTTCTGTTTATTCTTTTTCTCCTACCTGCTTTGCAAGTTCTTTCCGATGTAATCCCGTCAGGCTTGGATAGACAAACTTTGATCATGCAAGCTTGCTCTGGAATCGAAGACCAGGATTTGTGCTTGTTGAACATGCAAGCTGAGCTTGAAAGAACAAGCTTTCGGAATACAACTTCAGTCCTGACAGCTGCCTTACAAGCCACCCTTAATGAAGCAAGGTTCACGATCAATACAATCACCAAATTCAATGCTTTGTCTGTCAGCTATCGTGAACAAGTAGCAATTGAAGATTGTAAGGAACTTCTCGACTTTTCAGTTTCCGAACTAGCTTGGTCATTGGCAGAAATGGAGAAAATTCGAGCAGGTGATAAGAATGTTGGCTATGAAGGCAATCTGAAAGCTTGGCTAAGTGCTGCTCTGAGTAACCAAGACACCTGTCTAGAAGGATTTGAAGGAACAGACAGGCATCTGGAAAACTTCATGAAAGGAAGCCTGAAACAAATCACACAGCTAATCGGCAATGTGCTAGCTCTATACACCCAACTCCATAGATTGCCATTCAAGCCATCACGAAATGGCACGACCACGAATAGGAGTCCAGAATTCCCACAATGGATGACAGAAGGTGATCAGGAACTCCTGAAATCCGGCACTCATGGCGTTCATATAGATGCTATTGTGTCTCTGGATGGAAGTGGCCATTACAATAGCATTACACAAGCTCTTGATGAAGCTCCAACTTACAGCAACAGGAGATATATCATTTATGTGAAGCAGGGAATTTACAAGGAGAACATTGATATGAAGAAGAAGCTAACAAATATCATGTTGGTCGGGGATGGGATTGGAAAAACTGTTGTAACAGGAAATCGGAATTTTATGCAAGGATGGACTACATTCAGGACTGCTACTGTGGGTTAGTATTATTGCTCAAAACTTGCATTATTTTACATGTTTTCCCAATCCTGAATTGAAATTTTGCTGTCCTGGCATAATTTTACAACTGAAAATGTTTCATCAGAATTGCAAAAGCATGCAAAACTTTAGATAATGAAGTTATGTGCACATATTTCTATTCCTTGTTTTGGTTTGATGAGGGTGATTTTGTTCTTGTAGCTGTCTCCGGAAGAGGATTCATAGCGAGAGATATGACATTTCGTAACACGGCAGGACCTGAAAACCATCAAGCTGTGGCTCTAAGGGTTGATTCGGATCAATCTGCCTTCTACCGGTGCAGCATGGAAGGTCACCAGGACACCCTTTACGCTCACTCTCTCCGGCAATTTTACCGTGAATGTCACATCTATGGCACCATAGATTACATCTTTGGCAACGGTGCAGCTGTTTTCCAAGAATGCAAGATATTCACCAGAGTCCCACTACCGCTACAGAAGGTCACAATAACGGCTCAGGGTCGGAAAAATCCGCATCAAAGCACTGGGTTTTCAATCCAGGATAGCTACATTTTAGCTACACAACCGACATATTTAGGCAGGCCATGGAAGCAATATTCCAGGACGGTTTTCATCAACACGTATATGACTGGTTTTGTCCAGCCAAAAGGGTGGCTTGAATGGTACGGTAACTTCGCATTCGGAACATTATGGTACGGTGAGTACAAGAATTATGGACCTGGGGCATTTCTATCTGGGCGAGTCAAATGGCCAGGTTACCATATAATTCGTGATGCAGCCACCGCAAAGTTCTTTACAGCTGGTAAGTTCATCGATGGCATGTCGTGGCTGCCATCGACTGGAGTGAAGTTCACGGCAGGTTTAAGCAATTGAAGCTATTATATAGGGCTGAATTCTTTTCAGAATCAGAAGCTTATTCATCCTATGCATATATATATATATACTACCGCCATCACTTGACCAATAGACAGATAATATTTATTTATTTATTGTATTTACTCATAACAGTGAGCATATATTTATTCATAGACAACAATAATTGCTTCTTTACGAAAACCTTGTCCTTTTGATTCATAATTATGCTCAAACCGAACCTAATGGAAGCTGGTTGGAGCTCAAAAGAGGGTGGTTCACTCTGCCAATAATACATGTGTAAAGTCAATGGGTTTCACAACTTGCAGGGGGTCAAATACAAGAAAACTCTACTGCCCTCAATAAGGCTTTTTTAAAAATCTCTTTAATCCCTCAAGTAATGCAACTCTTTCAGGTTTTTCAACTTCTTATTATACTAATGTCTATTTGGACCATTTTATATGTTCATAAAAATGGGTAAAGGTGCATTCTATAATACAACAACCATATATAACATACACATATTGCTTTTGTAATCAGTGAATTGGCATTGGCAGTGCCTGCAAATACAAAACACCTTTAAATTGTAGTCGTCTTTCTTACTTGCTGAACCTGGGTGAAATTCATAGGTCAAAACCAGGCACACACATACATATATACATATATACGTATACACATGCAAATCTCCCTATATCTAATGTTGACTTTTGTGGCCTAATTTGGCCAATTTGGAATCCCACTTCGGTGGGTTAATAATTTTGAGGGGGAGGAGAGAGTTATAAAATAACTCTTCCTCTTTCCATTTAGAATATCTCATTCCAAGTCTTCTTTTGTATCTTGATCTTATTCTTTCTTCATCTCTTGTAATATTTTTTAAAGAAAATATTATTTTGGTAGTGTCCGAGGACGTAGGCAAAATTAGCCGAACCTCGTTAAATTTCTTGTGTTCTTTTCCTAATTTTATTCTCTATTTAATAGCTTTATTTTTGGTTATATTTAGTTAATTATTTAGCTTTAAATATTCAAGATTATTCTGTCTAGACTCTTGGATTTTAAGTGGGACTGCTAGTGACCCCTCCATTAGAATCTGGGAATATTCTTGGTATATTTTTGGCATTATAATTTTCTAAATATTTCTTGAGAATATTGTTGTTAATATTTTGGC